>PVKM010014225.1:0-29287 GCA_004027735.1 Carollia perspicillata
CCATAAGAATATTAAAAAGTTAGGCCTGAAGAAAACAAATAGGAAAAACATAACCATCATATCAGATTCAACTAGTGCCACTTACTAATGCATCACACTGAAACAGGGGAGGGAAGAAAATATGAATGAGGAAGAAAATGTAGGCAGAGTTAAAGAAAGAAGAAAAAAGAATACAACCAAGGAGATAGGAAAAAAGAAAAGTATGGAAGAAAACAAAATAGATAAAAACATAATGAGAACACAGAGAAATAAGGCGCATCAGAAATAATTGTTTTTACAAAAAAGCTCAAAACAACAAAATTAATTTCTTTCAACATTCTTTTTCTCCACAGTTTGCCTAAAATGCCCAAAATTTTTCTTTTAATTTCATGCTCTTGTGGGATATTCCATATTCTCAGAAGTTTCTCACACAATAAATGGAAATACAGATACATTATTGAGGAATTTAATTGAAAATATAAATAAAACTAAATATAAACAACATTTAAAAATGAGAAAAAGATTAAAAACCACACTTTACTCAGCACCTGGCCAGTGTAGGTCAGTTGGTTGGGTGTCATCCCACAAACTTAAAGGTTGCGGGTATAATTTCCAGTCAGGTTGCAGGTTAGGTCACCTGCCAGCATAGGAGAGGCAACCAATCGATGTTCCTCTCCTTCTCTTTCTTCCTCCCTTCCCCTCTCTCTATACCCTCTCCCTTCCTCTCTCTCTAAAGGCAATGAAAAGACTTCCTTGGGTAAGGGTAAAAAAAATTAAAATAAAACCTTCACTTTCTTCAAATGCATTTTCCACAATAAAAACCATGTAAAAACTAATTGAAATATTAGCTATCCCATGAAATAACTGTTTGTATTCTTTAAACCAGAACTCTACTGGACAAAACAGTCAACTTCTTTCAGCAACTGACATTTTTAACACCTACTGCGAGAAAGCTTATTTAAATCTACTCAACCATAACATGTTTGCAAAAACCAACTCCTTCATTCATTCCCAATAAACAGAAAAGTGAAGGGAATGTAAAACCACTAAGTTCAAGTTTTTCTGATACATGAAAACTATTAGCAGCTTTTAGAGTACCAATTACCACACTATAAAATTAACATACAGAATATCAATAAATTTAAGGTAATAAATACTATTTTTATGAGAATACATACTAAAAGAATGCTTAACAAATTAAGCTTCCAAAAGAAATTTTATATATCAAAATTTTCAACCTTACAATGTATGGGGTGAGGGGGCAAAAGTAAGTTTATAATTATAATACAAATAACACAATAATTAATAAATAATAATTTAAGAATAAACTTGCATACTCACAACCACAAACCTACTATTGGCCACCCCTGTACATTCCCCCATGCTATTTATTACTACTCAACATAGATATTAAAAATAAAAATAAAACCCTATTACTAAGAAGTGAAACATGACTAATACTGGTTTTCCTACTTCTGAGAAACCTGTCATCAATATGGAATTCATAAAACCACTTAAGGGTTTATTATCTTCAAAACAAAAAAACAAACTCCCAAAGAACTGGAGGAAATGTATAATGTAAAGTAATACCAACATAATACTGTAGATGTATTTTAAATGACAGAGCACTAATGATGAATTTTTCATTTATTTTTTAATATTTTTCCTCAGTTTCTCATAAAACTGACATACAAATTGAGATGAATAAGCCCATTCAACCAAAAGAACCAAGTTCCTAAAAAGAACTACATCTACAGGAGACTATGTACGTTTCCTTATTAAAAATGCAGTGCCAAAGAAACAGTGACTATCCAATGGAATAAATGAAACATTATCTCTTACAGGGGTATCCAACCTTTTGGCATCTCTGGGCCACACAGGAAAAAGAAGAGTTGTCTTGGGCCACACATTAAATACACAAACACTAATGAAAACAAACAAAAAAAATCTCATAATGTTTTAAGTAAATTTACCATTTTGTGTTGGGCCACATTCACAGCCATGCTGGACCACATGTGGCCCATGGGCCTCAGGTTGGACACCCCTGAAAGCTACAGAAAGTATCAAACGACAGATCTATTACCGCTCATCACTCCATATTTAGAGATCCCCTGGGAGTATAACTGTTCAGATAATGTAACAGTAATCCAGGTCTCTTCCACAAGCATCTGTGGCAAGGCTACTGTGGGGATGAGAACCTATAAGACATATCAGATGGCTCTTTTCTCCTGTTACTAGTCAATCTTTCCAGAAGCTCCTATTATCCAACTCTCTGCTATCCACAAACCTCATTCCTCCATATACATACATTGATGCCCACAGGGTTAGATAAAACACTATGAATTTTCATTGACCTTGTTCATGTTCTTCCTCATGTTTAGAATAGTCTTTGCCCATTCTCCATTCTTGCGCAAGCCCAGTATGACTGTCCCTTCCCCTATATCTCCTTCTCCAATGTTCCCCACCCTACACAACATTAAGGAGACTTGTCTCTACCACGTTTCTTATCCTAATGTAGTCACAGAAGTACTAAACAACTAAACAAGGATAAAAAAGAGAAATAACTACACGTATCAACAAGGAAAAGACAAAATTATTCATTACATGAAGATGATTATATTTTTTATGTGTAAAATACAAAAGGTGAGACTGAAAAATGCTGAATACTGATCAGCTGACAAAGTGTAAAAATTAGTTTTTCTACATAACGAAGTGATGAAAAGAAAATAAAATGATAAAAAAGTAATCCTAATTAGCAATAAAATATATAATAGCATTTTCTATCCATAAAAGTTTCAAAGAAGTGTTTCTTAATAATAAATAACAGCACTGGACCAAAATTGTGCTTAGAAAAAAGTATTGTTAACAAACTTCACACAGGAAAATTTGGCCATACATGCCAAAAAATTAAAATTACCCTAGTTTTGATTCTATAAACTATTAAGAATTTCTCCTCAGGACATAAACAGAGGTTTGTGCAAAGACTTACCTCCTAGTATGTTGACTAACACATTTTACAAAACTAAAAATGAAAAATAACCTCAATATCAAACAAAAAGGTATTGGTTAAATAAACTTAAGTTATAGAATGGAATATACCCCAATGACTAAAATATTGATGTAAAAAATATTAATGTCCTACCAATATCTTCATGACATAACATTAAATTTAAAAATGCAAGTTACAAAAAAAAAGTATGTGTGTATATGTGCATGTACATACACATCCCAAAATGTTAACAGGCTCTATTCCTGGGGAAGATGAAGTAGTCACATTCCCCATTATCTTTCCCACCGAATGCCATCAAAAAACCTGGAAACAGTGTATTTCAGGACTGAATGTATATCAGGAGTCAAGTTAAAGTAGATATGAGAGGGGGAATAGAAGAATGAAAATAAGAGCTTATAAAAATATAACAAGTAACAAGATAGTAGAGGTAAATTCAAACATATCAGTAATTACACTCTAATTTAATGGTACTGTGGTAAGAGAATGGTCAAAATGATAGCAATTCTTTGAAATTTGTCAAGACTTCCCTTTATACCAAATCTTTCTTCAATGTCCACAGATATTCCATGTGTGCATCAAAAGGATGTACACTGTCTCATCTGCTGAGTACAGAGTCATACATATATCTACTAAAACAATATTGTTAATTTTGATATTCAAAGATACAGTCACGGGATTTTTTTTCTGCTTGATCTAGCACACTTCAAAGCTAGGTTGTTAGGTACATTCAAAGCCATATATTTTTTGGAGAACTCTTAGTATCTCTATTATGTATGTTCTTTAACACTATTACCTTAGGTTTTATTTGCCTGATTTTTATGCTATAAATACATTATTTATTTTTGGATAGTATGTGTCTATTATGCCATTTCCCATCTTTTCATTTGCAATCTTTCTTGCCTCTCAGTTTTACCTGTATGTTTTGAAAACCACATACACTTGTACATAACCACTCCTTTTTTTAGTAACCAAAATATATTACTTGTGCTTCCTTGGTGTTCCTCTCTGATTTCACTCTGGACTTAATACTTCAGAAGGTCTCCTATACTAAGCAGTTAATTCTCTGAGGGCAAAGATAGTGTTTGATTAGCTGGTCCAGCACACCCTCATTCACACAACAGTATAGATTCAGGGAACTGAACATCCGAGCTCCAGTAAGCAATATGTTAAAATTCAATCTAACTAGAATGCCAATTATCACCTTCCCTGTAAAAAACAAAATGTAAACACTATATATCTTAAAGGTTATCAAAAACTAATAATTTGAAGCATAACCTACTTCAAAGCCATTTTAGGAAAAATGCAGAAGCAGCCAATTGTGGGCTGCTTCTTATAACGACCTTCAATAAAAGCTGAAGGCTGTACACTTAAGAGAGCACAGAACTGAATAATCCAGGTATCTAGCTTAGAAGTGGTATCACTTTACACAGATGCAAAGTTTAGAGAATAATGAGTAAAGTATGCATAAATTAATAAATAAATGAAACACCCTTAAACTTCATCTCTAAATACAAGCTATCAGCATGTCTTACAGGATATGATAAGCCCACAATTCAAAACTGTTATTATTAGCAATAACTGAAGGTCCTGGACTGTATATTATTAACTGAAATAAAATGTGTATGCTGCAAATCAGTCAAATTCAAACTCTTTTGACCCTGCTCACAGTATTTTTTAAAGGATGTCAAAAATATTACATCATCACCCAGCCCAAATGCACACATGTGCGAAAGTTTCTTGAAATATTACGACCCTTTACTGCATGCTGTATGCTATCAGGTTTTCTATTCTATGCCACACATTTTTTCAATTCTGCCATGACCCACTACATTGCCTTCATAATGCGCTAACTGGTCGGGATACATAATGGGAAAAAGACTGTTCTAGTTATCAAGAATAGAGATTACAAAGAAAATATTAGATACTGACTCACCATCTTTTCATATTAGAAAGTCCCCCAGCCTTCAGGGAGAAGTCTTCTGGCACCATTTGCTTCACCTCTAAAAGGCTGCCTTAGGTACATAATTTCATAGCCCTCCTCCCTCAAATATATGTTCTAACATTCCACACAAAAATAGCAAACAACTACTGGCAACAGGCAACACCAAAACTTTTCTCAATAAGCATCTCCAGATTTATGCAAATGTTCAAATTCTAAAACTGTAACCCCAGATACTGGAAGAAATAATGCTGCTCTAGAAAATTTTGAGGGCAAGAATTCATCTCTACAATAAAAGAATATTAATATGGTTCCTGGGCAGAGTAAGGTTACCAGAAATGAGTCCTCAAATAACCATATGAGTTAACCTTGAAGTAAAATAACTTACCATTATCCAACTGGATTCTCAAATTATCCATTTTTTTTCCTTTGGCAAGATTAATTTTAGCTGCTTTGCCTCTCGGTAATTGCCCAACACGTTCAGTTACTTCCTAAAATAACTCCTTAACTGTGATTTATGTCAGCAAAAAAGAGGATATGAGTCCTCCCATTAGGTAAGGCAGAAAAGCAGATGTTAATTCTAAAGCTACCTCGGGTAGTTCAGGTAGAACACAGCTCTGTTTTATGCCACTGAAAAAGGTTACGTTTATGTTTTTATGTTTTATGCTCCTAAAGTAGACTGATTATTCCAATTCTAACTGCCACTGTAAATTCTAATACAGGCTCTAAAAAAAAAACCATTAGAAGTCTGGGACTTAGGCCCTGGCCAGGTAGCTCCGTTTGTTACAGCCGCCTCCTGATACACCAAGGCTGCAGGTTCGACCTCCAGTAGGGCACAACAAGAAACCACCATAATGAATATGCATAAATAAGCGGAACAACAGGTGGATGTTTCTCTAGTTTTAGGAGATACAGGTAATCAGAAATTTGGAGGGTTAAAAGTGTTGCCCAATTAATAAATAAAAAACAAGCTACAGTTTAATTTACAGGTTAAGTTAATACACCACTAATTTTTTTCCCGAGGAGTTAATTAGCAAGAAAAAATTTAGGAAGTCCCAGAACCACACTACTCTAAGTAAAATTAGAAATGTTCAGTATTAAAATATCTTCTAGCATCTTCTCCAGCAATAGCAATTAATCTATTCTAAAGTCAAAAGATTACAGAGGCCTTTTAGGTAGAGAGTTCTGAAGAATACAAAGCATTAGCATTAACATCACTCTAACAGCAGTTAAAAATGTTCAATTCAGCCCTGGCCTGGGAGGCTCAGTTAGTTGAAGTGTCCTCCCATACACCAAAAGGTTATGGGTTAGATCCCTGGTCAGGACACACACCTAGGTTGAGGATTCAATCCCCAGTTAGTCCAGATGTGAACAGAAGGCAACTGATTGATGTTTCTCTCTCACTTCAATGCTTTTCTCTCCCCTCCCTCCCTCTCTCTGTAAAATCAACAAACATATCCTCGGATAAGGATTTTTAAAAATGTTAGAACATATATTTGAGGGAGGGAGGCTATGAAATTATGTACCTAATACAGCCTCTTAGAGGTAAAGCAAATGGTGCCAGAAAACTATAAAAAATTAACTAAGTTAAAACCAGCACAGAAAGCCCACGAACCTGTAACACAGAAAACAAGTGCATACCAATATCACCTTCATCTTAGGGGGAAAAAACTGATAAATAAAATCAAAAGAGAAGTGACTGATAAACAATCCCTAACTGTAAAAAGACACCAATGCACTTCAAGCACAGAGGTAACATATGATGATCATTGTTTTTTTTTCCTTCATTAAATATTTGTCAAGGAACTTTCATGTATAAGTCACTACTGTTCCAGGTAAATAGAAATTTCAGGAAATAGAAGAGATGGTCTATTCCAGTTACAAAATTCTGTGTTTCTGTTAGTGAATTTTATTCATTCTAGAAACTCAGAACACTCTAGTGTCTTTTTCCTGTACTTATCAGAAGCAAGGAGAACAAAAAGACTATGAGTGGGAAATCGGAGGCAAGTTTTTGCAAGAAGAGGCTATAAAAAAGAAACTCAAGAAACAACCGACTGCAAAAGAGATTCAAAATTTAAATGAAAGACATTCATCAGGGCTCTGGATTCAATCTGTTCTGAAGTCGTGCAGCAAATGCACATGCACATTTAGTCTAAATATGTCATACAACTAAAGAATACTGAAGAAGTATATTCTACAAAGGGTCACAACAATTAATAACAAGTGAATTTTTGGCTTTATAAGCCCATAAGAAGTTACCTGGTGGTAAATCAGGATCTGTGGGAGTAGCCTGCTGAATTCTTCGAGGTTTTACTGATGATTTTGTGTTCTCAGTAGTACTAGGGTTGGTAGAATTAGAACCACAGCTTTCATGGTCGTCCTGTATTTATTTTAAAGAAAGAGACAAATAAGAACCATAAGACTTCCTTTAGAAAACAAAAACTCTTATTCAATACCACACTAAGAGAATGATACAACAAAAGATGAATCTTTTACATGATAGCATGGCTTCAAATTCTAGTGATATATTAGAAGAAAAAAATTGTGTGAAACTCTAATACAATCAAACAGTAAAAAATTTACTATCACAAACAACAAAGAAACTTTTTGCACAAACTTATATTCTTTTTAAGTTAATGCAAAACAAACTTCACAATGGTCCATTTCACAAAACAACCTCACTATTCAGTCTTTACAATGACATCTTCTGTTATTTCAGGGGATGTTACAGTCTCTAAATACTGAAAGACTACCACTGTGAATAAAACTTTACTGTAATTACTTTTAGTTCAACTCACATCCTTAAAAATGTCTGCAGTCACACACTTCTGCACAACGTTAACATTAAAAGCACACTATTAATTTTTGAAACATATGGTTGTCTCAAAAGCCCAGAAGTAAAACATGTTCATTAAAGAGATGTGAAAAAGTTCCAAGTGAACTGCCAAAACTAGCATAATTATGAAAATATTTAACACTGAAACCATCTGAAATCACATACTGTATATAGATTACAGTGATGTCATAATAAACATCCAGCCAAAATGCACTAAAACTACTGCGGTCCAATAAATCTGGCATGCACAAGATGACAAACATTTTACAGCAAAAGAAAGAAGTTATTTTTATTTTATTTTTTTTAAAATTATTAGCAAAAAAGGGTAAAGTACATAGGCTAACTAAGAGTTTTCAAGTAGTCAAAAAACACACAGTGAATAGTTTCCCTACAAAGGTTCCCTACAAACTATACATTTTTATTATTCAAAAGAAAAACAAACTAAATAACTTTGTTTAAGCAAAATTTATAATAACCCTGAAATTTCAGTGTACTTTAAAAATGAGCATTAATTATGGTACTCATAAAAATATATCCTATGAAACAAACATTACCAAATGCATAAACACTTCTTTCTCAACTATGGTTAGGAAATTATGGCTGCACATACAGTATAATTAGAAAATAATCCTTTTGATAATTTGAACTTGTTTTTATTTCAATTACATTTTAATCGTATCAATTAGAATTCAGCTTCCATTCAATCCTGACCCAACTAAATTAAATTAAAAAATAAAGCAAAACAGGATTTATAATATTTAATATTAAAACAGGAATTACTTCTATCATTAGTTTTAGCTCATCGGCTTTTAATTAGTATGCATCACAATGAACTACTACACATTCAACTTCATTGAAAGTTTCTAATTCTAATAAAAGAAACTCTGTTCTCAAATACACTAGCTAAAATGTTTTAAGATAATTTTTAATCCCAAACATATTACAGTTATATATTTCTTATTTAGGTTGCAATTTTTCCAAAATGTCTGGTAAGTCTATTTCATGGCAAAAGAATGTTTTCTCTTGAGGACCACATAGCTATTTCTGAAAATACTGCCCTTTGCTCCTAATGAAAGAATGTCATTTCCATACAAAAGGTCCTCAGAGAGGAAAAATCTAGCAAACAATGTACGTAAATAGATCCATTACTTCCATAGTGACAAATCACGAGATCATGTAACATACTTTTCACCTTAGCCTTCATAGGGCAAGTCAATTTAAACTTAAAAACTATCAACTCCCAGATTCACCATGGCACAAAACTGAAGAAAAAACTTAAAAGAGGTAAATGAATCATTCCAAGTCCTTGTTTAAAAACAGAGGTTAAAAATGTAAGAAAGGGTTGCAGAAGGAGAAACTGAGACGTAGAACCATGAAGTGATGGCTTTATTTATGCTCTTCACCTTACAGCACCAAACTTGAAAAGTAAAAAAGATCTAAAGATCACCTGGCAGTTCTGGTCACCAAAAGCTCCTGAAACAGAGCGTGAGGGCCTAGGAAATAACCTCCCATAAAGCTCTTATGGACATTCACCTCTATCCTCTCCAGTGGCAAGAACAATGGCTATTGTCAGATGCAGTAAAGAATGTCTAAAGTAACATTGTACTTCAGAAAGTCAAAGCCAAATAAAGTCGCCAAAGCAGAGGTACACAAGAGAGAGCCAGGGAAAACACATGCACTTGCTTTCATGATAAAAACGAGAATCTCTGATCCACCTCTACCCTGACAGCATATTAACAAACTTAATTTTACTCATTAAAAAATGTCAAGGCCCTGACTGATGTGGCTCACTTGGTTGGGTGTTTTCCCGAAAAGCAAAAGGTCAGCAGTTCAAATCACGTGCCACGGCACGTGTCTGGGTTGTAGGTTTGGTTCAGGTCGGGGTGTGTACAAGAGGCAACTGATCAATGTTTCCCTCTCACATAGATGTTTCCCTTTCTTTCTCCCTCCCTTCCCCTCTCTCTAAAGATAACTAAATAAAATCTTTTCTTAAATGCCAAATATGCTTAAGTAAAGGAGGAATGTGTACGCCCCCAATGCCCTCACACATCAACTTGAGCCGACAGAGGCTGCTTCCATCTTCCCTCCCATCAAGGGTGAGGACAGGGCAATGACAGGCTAAGGAAGAAGAGAGCTGACAGTCCCATGCGTTCTTTTACTTCATCTTCCCAAAAGGAGGACTAGCTAACCTGTCAGGCCAAAGCTGAACATTCTTTTAGGCTACATTTTAACCCTGAGTAAGATCACTGTACTAACTATAAACACCTGTGTAGCCCACCCTTCTACCTCTGATATCCATGCTATTCAGCAATATGATCTTTACCCACCTGTCCCTCTGGCTTCTTTTCACACACATAGCCACCTAACCCCGCTATTGCCCCAGGCAGGAAAAAAGAAATCAAACTATGCTAACTAACAGCAACACATTGGGAAAAATTTGTTCTTTATTATTGCTTTTGACATCCCTTTTCTTCATATCAGGATGTGAACATCACATTGCCAACATCTCCTCCTCCCTTCCTTCTAAACCACTCACTTGAAGTGGTTAGATCCACTCTTAGATATGAAAGGTGAAATAAGCCAAAATTAAGTTAGAAAAGAAAAGTATATATTGAGGCATTCTAGCCTAAGCCACATTCTGCCGTGTAATTTTTAACACGATTCACTAGCGGGAATTGTGTGCTTGAATAGAATAATAAAATCATACTTTGTTTTCTTATATATAACTTCCCCCAGCATGTAATAACTACTGAGGTATTTATTTTAGGAAAAAATAAGTAGCATAAACAGATGGTATCCTTCCAGGTAGTTTACGTAGCTACTTCAGAAATAAGGCTTATATGAATAAAAGATTAAGAGCAGTTTAAGTCAGTTGGCAATAATATATGTCACAATGAAACAACAGTGGCCTTTACTGAGCACTTGTCTGTGCCAGGCCACAGTATTTTAAAGATGAGGAAATTAGGGCTTAAGACACCCTGAGGCCAAAAGGGCAGGAAGTGAAAGAGCTAGGGTGAACGCCCAGATCTGTCTGACTGAAAAGCCCTCCCAGTAACTAAATCTGAAAAGAAAGACCAGAAAGCAGGGAGAAGGGAAGGAAAAAGAAAGGTAGGAAGCAAGAAAAAAGAGACAAAAGAAACAAAAGTATTTATTTATGGTACTTCCAACATGTCATCTACTTCTAATAATCGCATAACCTTCAAATCTCTTAATCCTTTTTTTTATTTTAGTTGTTGTTCAAGTACAGTTTTCTGTCTTTTACTCCCATCCCAGCCCATCCCCCCCAGTGCTCCCCACCTCCCTCCCATTTCCACCCCCCTTAGTTTTTGTCCATGTGTCCTTTATATTTGTTCCTGGGACCCCTTCCCTTTTTCCCTTGAAATTCCCTCCCCTCTCCCCTCTGGTTACTCTCAGCCTGTTTTCTATTTCACTGTCTTTGGTTATATTTTGCTTGCTTGTTGGTTTGTTGTTTAGGTTTGTTTTGTTGTTTAGACCTGTTAAAAGTGAGATCATATGGTATTTGTCTTTTTAACAAGGCTATGAATTAGACACTATTCCATGTGCAAAAGTATCCCCACCTAAAGATGGGGCGTGAAGAGATTAAATAAATAGTTCAAAATCAAGCTGCTACTAAATGACACAATTCTAACCACCTTTCTCTATTGCCATGCCTATGAGAAAAGGCCAACTAAACAGTACAGTTAGTACTAAGTGCCATATACTCTGAGAAGTGATGAAAATATCTCAAAGGACATAAGGTTTCGCAAGACTGGCCTGCAAGCAGGTGAGTGGTGGGTGATGGCAGGAGATTTCAATAAGAACAGAAGAAAGGAAGGAAACATGTATCTTATACAAAAGAAATAAGTAGTGCAATTTAAGTAAAACAGAGAGTAATGAAATATTAGGCTGTAAAAAGAAGCTAGAGCAAATGGTTTCTACAATGAATATCAGTCCAAGAAATTTAAGCTTTATTTCACATATGGTGAGCAAATAAAACTTAACAGTGGGAAATTAAGAAGATGAAGTACTTCATTCAGGAAAAAAAATCTTCTGGTTATGTGACAGAAAGCAAAAGCAGAGATCCTAACAATGGATAGATTATAAAAGGTTAGAAATTAAATGATGAGGAAAGTAGCTATGAGAATTTGTTTTAAATGCCAGCACCTTAAATTCAACATGTTTAAAACAAAACTCACAAACTCTGCAGATGACCCTGTCCCTTTTCCCTTACTCCTGTTCCCCCCCAAAAATCCTCTGTCCTTTACATCCTGGTTCAGTCAATGACACAACATTCTCAGTCTCCTGAGAAAATAAAACATGCTCTAACTTCGCAAAACGATGCTAACAAGCTTTAAAAATGTCTGGGTAGAGAGGTGCTTGACCTTCAATCATATAGGATGACACTGTTCTCTAAGTTCTAGACTACCCAGGAAATAACCAACTGATTTGTCTTTTTTATCTAAAGTTTAAAGTAAGTTGGAGAAGAGTCATCACAGCAACAGTGACTTAGGCCTGGTTCCACTGTCGTCCAGCTTCCTGTGAGGCTCTGAGAAAGCTGCAACCCATCCCCTCCCTACTGTTCTTATTCCCTGGAACTGCACTTACTCCCTCTCACACAACCAAAATGAAAAAGCACACCATGCAGATTCCAAATGCTCTTTTACCTTCCTCGGAAATCCTACACTCCCCCCACTTCGACAAGGCCCCAGCCATGACATGCCTCCACAGTCCATGAATTGCATTAATGTAGAAGAAAGTGGTGTTGGGAGAACACCACACTCAGGTCTGCAAGAAGAGGATAAAGAGGATGGCTAGAGACTGGCAGTGGAAGACAGCCAAAGCTGACAGCACCAGGTATAACCAGATAACTATTTGAAATGTGAGTTGGACATCAGAGGAACAGGGGCATTAGAGATCCCCTAGGTCTCTCCTTCTGAAATTTCAATGAGTTAAGCAGCTATTACTCAACAAAGGATTCCCCCTGCTCAACATACAGAGACGCCTAAGAGATCTGCACATTGAAGCATCTAAAGCTGAGCAAGCAGGAACTAACACGAGGGCAAGAAGGGAGGATGGCTCAGACTGGCCACAGACACAGTCCTGCATCCAGGAGCTCATTGTATGGTCACCCTGGAAAGGGGAGGAAGTGGCTGTGAATGGCACTTCCCTCAGCTTGGAGGAGCAGAGACTCAGTGGCCACTCCTGCAGAAGCAGCACAGCAAGCTGCAGCTAAGCTGAGAGACCTGGGCAAGATACAGCACAAAGGTTCTACCATGGCTGTCAGGTGGCCAGCTTTCCAGACAAAGAAAGCCACAGAGACCTGCTGCCCTGTAGATTCCCATACCTTGCTTCCCACAGCCCTTACTGTCAGGTTGTAGCACATATTATCTGCAAACCAGAGGACTATTACAACAGAATCACTATTTTCCCAGAGTAAGGGGTGCTCTCTCTTAATGATCCCCAATTAGAACGTGGCAGTTGGGGGATCCCCCATCTGAGAGTGTAAGATCGCTGTTACAAAGAAGGCAAAACAAAGAAGATGGCCAAATTTCCCCAGACAACCCCACCCCCAAGCATCACAACTATACTGAAGGAAGCTGGAGGTCAGCTTTGTGATTTCACCACTAAAAAAAAACTAGTGATTCAGTACCACCTACTGGAAAACTAGAAAGACCTCTACAAGCCACTAATAGAAAGATGCCTAGACAGAAAAGGAACCCATCAAATACCAGGAATAACGAAGGTAGCAAGGCAACTCTAAAGAAAAATTTAAAAAATATCCAAAAAATAAACATGAACACATGGAAATATGCAATATAAATGACAGAATTCAAGAATGCACTTCTGAAAACAATCAACAAGATGCAGGAAAATACTGACAGGCAATTTAATACACTCTGAAAGCAAATTACTGACCAAAATGTACAGTTTACCAAGGACACTGGAACTTTAAAAAATAAAATCAAACAGAGCCCTGGCAGGTCTGGCTCAGTTGATTGTGCACCAGCCTATGAACCAAGGGGTCGCTGGTTCAATTCCCAGTCAGGACACATGCCTAGGTTGCAGGCCAGGTCCTCAGTAGGGGGCTCACGAGAGGCAACCACACATTGATGTTTCTCTCCCTCTCTTTCTCCTTCCCTTCCCCTCTATCTAAAAAAAAAAATCAATAAATTAAAAAATCTTTAAAAACAAATCAAACAAAAATCCTGGAGATGAAGAATTCAATAAAAGAAACTGAGAATGAACTAGTGAGCATAGAGTCAACCAGACTGAGGAAAGAATCAGTGATACAGAAGATAAAAACCTAGAAATGATGTAGAGGGAAAAAGAGAAAGACCTAAACATTAAAAAAAAAATGAAAGACCTCTATAAGAACTATCTGACTCCATGAAGAAAAGCAATATAAAAATAATAAGCATACCAGAAGAAGAAGAGAGAAATAAGGGAACGGACAGCCTATTCAAACAAATAATGGATGAGAACTTCCCAAACCTGTGCAAAGAACTAGATCCTCGGATCCAAGAAGCAAACAGAACACCTAATTACCTCAATCCAAAGGGGCCTTCTCCAAGACACATTGTATTAAAACTGTCAAAAATTAATGACAAAGAAAGACTTCTCAAAGCAGCCAAGAAAAAGAAGGACATGAACTATAAAGGAAAGCCAATTGGGTTATCAACAAATTTCTCAGCAGAAACTCTGTAAGCCAGAAAACAGTGGAGCCAAATATTCAAACTACTGAAAAGAGAGAAATTACCAGCCAAGAATAGTATGTCCAGCAAAGTTGTCCTTTAAATATAAAGGGGAAATAAAGACTTTTCCAGATATACAGAAGCTTAGGGAATTTGTCACCAGAAGACACCCACTGCAAGAAATACTCAGGGGGGTTATTCTACCTGAAACAAACAAACAAAAAAAGAATGAAGCCGAGTTATCACACTACCTGACTTCAAATTATACTAGAGAGCTACAACAATCAAAACAGTATGGTATTGGCAGAAAAACAGACACACAGATCAATGGAACAGAACTGAGAGTTCAGAAATAAAGCCACATGTATACAAGCAGATAATTTTCAAAAAAGGAGCCAAAAATACAGAGTGGAGAAAAGAAAGCATCTTCAATAAATGGTTCTGGGAAAATTGGGAAAGAATGAAACTAACATCAGATTACCGTTTGTCCCATGTACAACAATTAATTAATTCAAAATAGATCAAAATGATATGTTCTGAAACAATACATTACATATAAGAAAACGTAGGGACTAAACTTATGGACCTTGGTTGTAAAGAACATTTTATGAATTTTTCCCCGAAGGCAAGGGAAATAAAGGTTTAAAAAAAAT
Source organism: Carollia perspicillata (assembly GCA_004027735.1). Taxonomy (NCBI): domain Eukaryota; kingdom Metazoa; phylum Chordata; class Mammalia; order Chiroptera; family Phyllostomidae; genus Carollia; species Carollia perspicillata. Next base: position 15,110 of record PVKM010014225.1, read on the forward strand.
GAATGGGACTATATCAAATAAAAAGCTTATGCACAGCTAAAGAAACCAACAACAAAACAAAAAGGCAATTGACCAAATGGAAGATGGTGTTTGCAAACAGCTCTGACAAAGGGTTAACACCCAAAATATATTTTAAAAAACTCATAAAATTCAACACCAAATAAAAAAATCCAATTTAAAAATGGGCAGAGGACCTAAACACACTCTTCTCCCAGGAAGATATACAAACAGCCAACAGATATATGAGGTCTGTCCAGAAAAAGTCCAGCTATTGTTAATAGCAAAGGAGGTTGCAAAGACATTTTCAAACACAGGATAGCTGGAAAAAAATTGTAGCAAGATGAAATAAACTACAAAAGATATTAAATGATGGTCTTCAAGCTGAAGTAAAATACTGCTAAATGAAAAGTTTGGCCTACATAAAGAGTGAAGAGTGACAGAAATAACTATGTGGGTAAATACAAAGACATTTTATGGTTGCTAATTTCTTAGAAATTGACTATTCGAAGCAAAATAATAACAACATATTATGTGTTTGTAACATGTATGAAACCAAGAATTATAACATTAGCACAAATGATGGCAGATAAGCATACTGTTGTAAGCATATTAAGGATAATACATTATCCATGAAGTAGTATGTTATTATTTGAAATTAGACAAGAGCTGAAACATGCACATTGTCAGCCCAAAACAACCACCAAAAAGATAAAGAAATACAGGGAATAAAACAATAATAAAGATAAAATGGAATGGCAAAATATACTCAGCTAATCCAAAAAGGTAGAAAAAGAAGAGGGAAAAAAGAACAAAAAGTAGACAGACGTAACAGAAAATAAATAAAAAGATATCAGATTTTAACCTAACCATATTTAAAATTACATGGAGTGTACATAATCTAAAACACTCCAATAAATAGGCAGGAATTGTTGGACTAGTAAAACCCAACTATAATTTGACTACAGAAAACTTAGTTCAGATATAGACTCAGTACAATTTCTAAATACTAGTTATGCAGGTTTCAAAAAAAAATCTTGGCAAAATGAATAAGTTCAAGAAAAAATAAAATTACCGGTATCTAATTATCAAAGAAAAATAGCAGAAAATCACTGCATTTTATTGATTGAAAGGAAACCTACAGAACTTGCAAACCAAAAGAAATTTGAAAGAAAACTAGAAGCTGCAGCCTGCACTCTGCCTTATCTTTAATGCAGGACGCTTCAGTGCTAAAGGGGAAAAGAGAAGTTGTAACTACCAATCAGCTGCAAAGGCTCAAATCAGTATTTTCAGTTTTGTTCAGTGTTTAGACTTATAAATTTAGTGTCCACAACACTGAACACTATAATTAAGGTTGTACTAGCATTTCTATTATAACCTCATATTTTAATTCATTCATAACATTATTGGAAAGTCCTTAATGAAACTGAGACTTCCTTACTTATATCAATCTAAATGTTACTTTTCATCTTCCTAAAATAGAACAGCTATGAGAGAATAAAAATACCCCAACTCAGCACTAACCAGTATGGCTCAGTTGGGTAACCAAAGTCCCACACAGCAAAAGGTCGCCAGTTCGATTCCTTCTCAGAGCACATGCCTGGGTTGTGGATTCAATCCCCTGTAGGAGTGCAAGTGAGACGCAACCAATGTTTCTCTCTCACACTGATATTTCTCTCCCTGTCTTTCTCCTACCCTTTCCCTCTCTCTAAAAAAATAAAATAAAATATTTTTAAATACTCCAGCTCCAACAAGATCTGTCCAAGAATAAAAACAAGTATACAACAAAAACTCTTCAAAAACACCCAACATGGCAAACAAGAATTAAAACTTCCCCATTAAGTAAATTTTAAAAAATTTGTTTAACCAAAAGTCCACTTTATGCTAAGCTTGGTTTTCATGTGGCTTCAATTTCAAACTTATACATCAGCGATTTTCAACTCTTTTCATTTCATGACACACATAAACTAATTACTAAAATTCTGTGGCACACCAAAAAATAAATTTTTGCCAATCAGACAAAAAATATGTATAATTTTGATTCATTCTCACCGGACAGCTATTGTTGTGCAGGCTGTCGTCATTTTTTCATGATGATCTAAGAAGAGAAGTCCATGTCCTTGACTAGTCAGATAGTGCGTGTTTCAGAAATTCTTGTGGTGCACCACTTGTACAGCAGCACACCAGTGGAAAACCACTATTTTACGTGACATAATGAAAGACTCTGTAATTTATATTAATGTATGTATTTTTTAAACAAACAGGTCTTTAGAACAATGTTATCTTCCAACCAGTTAACTCCCCTTCCACTACTTTTAATTGGGATGCTTGCAAACATAGGTCAAGTTCAAGAAACAATGATTTCTTCTGTTCTCAAAGTTTTTTTTTAAAGATTTTAGTTATTTATTTTTAAAGAAAGGGAAGGAGGGAGAAAGAAACAGAGAGAAACATCAATGTGTGGCTGCTTCTAACATGCCCTCCACCAGGGGACCCAGCCCTCAACCCAGAGAGGTAGGTGCCCTGCCTGGGAATCAAACTGGCAACCCTTTCGTAGGCCGGCATTCAATCCACTGAGCCACACCAGCCAGGGCTGTTCTCAAACTCTTGAAGCACATATTACAGTTTAAATAATTTACTGTCATATTCATCTATCCACAAGTTATCTGTTTGTGATTTGGTTTGGTTTTTTTTATTTCCTTTTCAATAATGTTTTTAAATCAGTTATTTCAGCTTCAAAAACAAACCTAAAACAAAATATTTTACCCTCGGAAGGTTCTACGACTACAAATTTTCTATGCTAAAATTAAAATCATAAACCACTCAAGCTATAGCAATCTTTCCTTAAACATTCAAAAGGAGAGAAATGTTTGTCACTAAATCATCTGTATTTAGTACGGCATTTAGTAAAGATTTCTTGACTGAACTTTTCAACTTTTCCTTCAAATAAAGGAAGTTAAATACTAAAGTGATAATTTCATGCATGCTTACCCACAATGAATAATGTCCAATATATATTAATCTTCAGTGAGACCCAATGTACTAATTAGTTTAGCATATGATGAGTTTGCTGGACAAGAATTTAATCTCTAAAAAGATCTAAATTAACAACACCATGATATCATCCCAATCATCACTAAACCAAAATTCCAAAAGTCATCCTTGAACTTCAACATCCTCCCTACATTTTCCTCCAGAACCTGTGCTCAGTTCTCCATGCCCACAGCCAATGACTTAATTCTATCTAGTCCCCACTGCTTTTCTCCTAAAATATCACAAAGTGAACCTCACTAATTATCTGAAATCACCTCTTCCAATCTATCCCTTCACTCTGAAAAATTTGTCATCTTCCTAAAATTCAATCAAGTAGCTTACTGGCTTAAAATAACTCAATGGTTCTCTACTCTGTACCAGTGATCCTTAAATGTTTTGATCTCAGGACCTTTAACCCATTCAAAATTAGTACCCCAAACCTTTTCTGTATATCTACCCATTATTTACCATATGGGTAGACTATATCATCTACCCATATTTACCATAGGAAAAGTAAAAAAGAAGAAAAAGTTTAAATATAGAGTATATATTCTTTTATAATTATTTTTAAATGCATCATCACATGTTATAATTATAAATTATGAAGGTTTATGTTTTATGAAAAATAGCTATATTTTCCAAAACAAGAAAAATTTACTAAGAAGAATGAAATTATTTTACATTTTTAAAAATCTGGCCTAAAACGAAATAGCTGAATTCTAATATCTGCTTCTGCCTTCAATCTGTTGCAGTATCACACATCAAGTATCCTCTGGAAAATTCAACTCTATTCTCATAAACAAATGATGATGAAAAGAAGTAAATCATGTTTTAGTATTAGTATAAAAACAGTTTTAACTTTATGTATACCCTAAAAAAACTTGAGAATCCCTAATGGTGCTCAGATCACACTTTGAGAACCACGGGATGACAGCAAATTTCACATTCTCTTTTGAGGTGCACATAAGTTCATGACCTGAGAGAGTCACTGAATTTGATAGAACACAGATTTGAGAAAAAGTACCCACTGTGCAGCACAGAGAAACAAAGAGACAAAAAACATGAAAGGCTAATATGCAAAGGTCTAAATGTGAAAACTGAGAGGGTCTAAATGTGAAAATGGGAATTCATAAGGCAGAAATAGGAATAAATTAATATTCAAAGAAATAAAGTAGAAATTTTACAGAAGTAATGAAAAAACATAAATCCTTAGATATAGGAAGCACAATAAATCACAAGGAAGATAACAAAGAAATTCACTCTAGAGGTACTACTGTGAAACTCAACACTAAAGACTAAAAAATAGGAAAAAAATTTATATGCAACTAGAAAATATATATATATATATACGCTTTACAATAAAATGACAAAATGACAACACCACTGAAAGGTAAAAACCTCAAATGCAAAAACAGAACTATTTCAATAGTGAAATAATATTTTCAAAGTACTGAGATAAATTAACTGCCAATATCATGTGACCAAATAAATTATCATTGAAGACTGAGAATAAAGATTTTTTTTAGACAAATCAAAACTTAATGGACCAATTACTAGTAAAGAGATTAAATTGGTTATTAAAAAACCTCCCAACAATCAAAAGTCCAGGAGCAGATAGCTTCACTGGTGAATTCTACCAAACATTCAAAGTGAATTAATATCAATCCTTCTCAAATGCCTCCCAAAAAAATAAAGAGGGAACACTTCGACGCACATTTTACAAGGTCAACCTGACCTGACACCAAAGTCTGACAAGGATGCCACAAGAAAATAAAATTACAAGCCAATACCCCTGATGAACACAGATGCAAAAATCCTCAACAAAATTAGCAAACCAAATTCAACAATACATTAAAACAGCAATTTTCAATTTCTTTCATCCCATGGAACACATAAACTAATTACTAAAATTCTGCAACACACCAAAAAATGTATTTTTTGTTGATCTGACAAAAAACAGTATGATTTTGATTCATTCTCACCAGATGACCATTGTTGTGTTGGCTGCTGTCATTTTTTTATTTGACAATCTAAGGGAAAAGAGCTCAGTGCCCCTGACTAAATGGTCAGGTATTGCATGCTTCAAAAATTCCTGTGGTACACCAGCGTGCCTCTTGCTGTGCACAGGTTGAAAATCACTGCATTGCCACGACCAGGAAGCTCAGTTGGTTAGAGCATCATCTCAGCATGCCAGGGTTTGCTCTCCAGTCAAAGCACATAAGAGAAGCAACTAATGAATGTACAAATAGGTGGAACAACAAATCAATGTCTGTCTGTCTGTCTCTCTCTCCCTCTGAAAAATCAATATTTTTTTTTAATTTCCTACTTTACTAATCAAAGCTTAAAATAGGAAAATAAAGTGTTTAAAAATGTGTTTCATCTATGTTTTCACTGAAAAATTAATTCCAAATACTAGCAAGTATTGCTCTCCAGAGCTGCAGGGGTGTACTTTGCTGAATAGTTTGTCCAAATGTCAGCTGCAATTCTCACAATTCTTTCTACCTCAAAATTTTAAACATCTGTAAAAATTACTTGTTGTGAGAGTGGTTTACAATCATGACACTTTGACCCTCTGCTATACACACCACAAAATTCAGGTCTCAAATACCATGCAAGCAGGAAATCTGATCATTCCTGCGGTAGCCATCTGCACGGTCCAATATCAAATATTAGTTCTAGGTGGCACTAAGTCATGTGTTACAAATCTTTTTCTGCAGCCTCTATAATTAGTTGTAATTTGCCTTTTCTAAAATGTGTTTCTTATGGGACATCTGGCCTTGAAACTTCCACCTACCCGTTGAAAAAGTACTTAGTGTCTGGATTTTTTTCTCATCATTATGAAGCACTGCATGGGTGGCATAACCAAGTCCAGACTCTTAAAAAATTAAATTCCAAGGACAAATGATGATTAAGAACCATTTAAGTATTACCATATATAAAAGTAAAAAATAAAACTTTGTTGCAATATTACTATCTACAGATTTCTAAATCAATCTCCCAAATATTTTAAGTTCACAAAATAATTTTTCATGGAAATATACATCACTGATCTACTTACTTTCAGGAATTACATTAGTTAAATTATATTGGGTAATAGAGGTTTGAATCAAAGATTTCATAAAGGGAAAAAGAGATTTCAGCCCAGTCAGTTGATATGACACTCAAAGTATCTACTTAATATAGGAAATGATTTTAATAACTCATAAGTAACTTAACTAAATTCATAGAGATTTATGTTATACTTAGGATATACTAAAATTGCCTTAAGATGCTTATGAAAATAGTCAATTTACTAATTTTCTTCAGTTTGTTTCATGCCAGAAAGTCTTCCCTAAAGCTGAAAGTTAAACGTGGGTTAAGGAAAACGTAAGGAAAATAAATGACAGAGATACTACTGTTCTGCAAGATGAAAGTAAATAGGTCATAATCATGCTGCTCTCCATACCTATTTGCTTCCTAGATTAGAAAATTTTTGGTAGAAAGGCCTTAAAATCAACATTACCCCCATATTTTTAAAAAAACACACTAAGAGAAATGTCAGATGGGTCAGAGAAGAAGTAAGTCTGAAAAGAGTCAGCTTCTGATGCCAAAACTTCAACAACCACCATGAAATGTGGTATATAAAGGCAAATTCAATGTATTTTTACCTTCCAAAAATAACTTGAGATTTCCATCTCATTTAGAAATGTTATATAGGTTAAAAAAATTATACAGTTACTTTGCAAAAGTTCAAAAATCTTGACTTGAAAATTGGACATAAATGGGCACCGCTTCTAGTACATAAATGTAATAAGGAATCTACATGATTCCTATGAAGGCTATGATCAGGTGAAGTGAAATTAGTATGAAAATATCCCTTAGGATATTTTACCTAAATTTAAGAACACCCTTTTGCAATTAACTACGTTACTTTAACAAGCATATAAAGATAATCAGTATATAAGTTAAGACTTCTTTATGTAAAAAATGACATATCCCAAAAGTTAAAGTAATATCAAACACTAATGACTACAAAATTGGTTATTATAAATAACAGCTTCATACCTGCATTCCATCTTTAAGTTTCAAAATGCACTCCATTGTGTTGATGGTAATCACCACTGGCTCTGAACCCAGTTTTGTCCATGGCACATGGATCCTCAATTCATGAATATGTCCACTTAAAAAAGTGAATGGCAACTTCAATTCCTTAAAGCACAAGATGTTAAACAGAAGTTAGTAGGTACTTAATATTTTTAAATAGTCAAATTACTTTCTTTAAAATAAAATTTCCAACACAAAAATTGTTCAGGAATTACTGTTCATCAAAAAGTAATAGCATCAATAACTTGTCAAAATACAAAAATCAACTGTGCAAATGACATTTAACAAGCTACCTGACCTTTCTAGGCCTGAGTTTCTTCCTCCACTGAATGGAAACGATACACAATACCTAATACATGACACAGGCTCACACACGGTCGTGGCAGTGGAATGGTGGTCACTGCAGCAGACGGCAGCAGTGCTTGCGATAACTGCAATGGCATACTGTTTAAAATCTCCACCTAAAAATATGTCCCCAGATGTGTTTTAAACTACAAATAGCACAGCATTATAAGGAGAGCTGAAAGCAGGGTTGAAACAGATAGGAAAATGATCTAACAAAATAAAAATTGACCAGCTTTTAAAAAAAAAACTTATTAAGCTTTACCTAATTAAAGATTGTACCTGGATTTTATTTGGTCATAAATTTGAAATGTATTCTGACTGGTTTCCATTACTACTGGAAGGAGGTTAAAAATGAAAACATAACTGTTACTCAATCACTTCATACTAATTCATTTCACTTTCTAATTGTTAAAAATCAACAAAGGAAGAAAAAATAAACTGTGTTTAGATTGTATTTCAACCACATTTTTACAGTTTTTGTAATTCTGTTTGTGAAAGATAAATATTATGCTTAGTCATTCATCCAACAGCTGCCCTACTTGGTTTACAAAATAGTAGCAATATAGCTAAATATATGTAGGTAGTATGGTAAAGTAGTTAAGACTAATAATAATTCTGGAGCCAGCAGACATGGATTTAAAAATCCTACTCCACTATCTAGCTCAATGACAGTGAGTTAAATAGCAACTTACAGTGAGCTAAATAAGTGAGGCGACTTATTTAATGTATCTGTGCCTCAGCTTCCTCAGTCTTTATCCATAAAATTTGAATAAGAATAGTATCTTTGAGGATTAAAATAATTAATTTGCATAAAGCAAACAATCATTAAGATGCTAAATTATTGTTATTTGATTATTTAAATAATTTATTATTTAATTAATAAATAAATTATTTATTATTATTGCAAATGCGTGGGTCTAATGTATGTTTCTTAAACAGCAAAATCCTAAAAAACTGTTTCTACTATTCCACCTAATTGATTGTCACAATTTTTAAATATTTCTCATTATTACATTAATTTTAAAGCTGCAATAATTTCACACATTAATCGACTAACACAGATTATATTTTATTCTGTGTCCACACAAAAACAATGTTTACTGAGTATCAGTCACTATCCAAAGAACATTATCTGCATTCAACTATTTAATCCTTATAAAACCCCCAAAAGGTAAATACTAGTGAATATGAGGCATGGAAAGGCCAAGTAACTTCCCTGGTTCATCCAAGAGAGCCAGAACACAAATATGGAAAATATGATGCCAAGCCCTTGCTCTTGACCACAATTCTACTGCATCTATACTTCCATTATGAGCACTGAATGCCTTACAAATACATCTGGACACTGAGCCAATAATATTTCCACCTCTTCCACTCCCTGATTTGTGCAAACAATGATACATTTGTGAAGTGGCTACCAAACTTGCTGTCAATGGACCAAAATGAATTTTCTAGGGAGAAGCTAAAAGACACCTGAATCAAATTCGAGACCTTAGTATCATCAGTATAATCAAATGAACTACCAACCAAAACTACTGACACATGAGACAGCATCATATATCAGAATACGGAATTTTGAACCACAATGGCCATATGGGAAATCCAATTGAAGTGCAACACTTACCATCTGACTATGATCTGGATTATCCCATATCCTCATCAGACTCGTTGTGATAAACAAAATGAAAATACATACTTGTCTTATAAAAGGCAAAGCACAAACACTGACTGTTATAATAGATTCTCACTAAAATAACCACACACAAATGACTCTATTCTTTTTTCTTCTCAAAAACATTCTACAACTTAAAAATATTCATTTGTAACTATTCAGAAATACATTGGGGGAAAATGGATCCCTAAAACCATAACAACTATGACTGCACCAAGGACATCAGTAGCAAAGAGTTTAAGAAACTAGTTGAATGGCTCTCAAAAATCTAATTCTAGATAAACTATTAAAAAACATTCTGCCCTGGACAATGTGCCTCAGTTGGTTGGAGCATCGTCCCATGGACCAAAATGTCATGGGTTCAATTCCCCATCAGGGTACATGCCCAGGTTGCAGGTTCAATCCCCAGTCAGGGTGAGCGCAAGAGGGAAGCCTATTAATGTTTCTCTCTCATTGATGCTTCTCTCTTCTCTCTTCTCGTTCCCGTGCCCACACTCCCTCTCTCTCCCCACTCCTCCCTCCCTTCTTCTCTCTCTAAAAAGCAATGAAAAAATGCCCTCAGGTGAGTGTAAAAAATATATAGTAATATATAATATAATATAATAATAAAATCAAAGTAAATGAATAGAAAAGATGTGAAAGATGGGGTACACACATAATAAAATTAAATATTATTCAAGCTTCAAAAAAAGGGAAATCTGTCATATACTGCAACACAGATGAACACTGAGCACATTATGCTAAGTGAAACAGGTCACTAAAAGACAAATACTGTATGATTCCGCTTATGTAAGATGACTGAAGTGGCCAAATTCTCAGAACTAAGAAAACAGAGCGGTGGTTGTCAGGGACTGGGGAAGAGGAAGTAAGAGTGTTGTCCAGTGGGTAGAGACTTTACCCACTGGAAGATGAAGAGTTCTAGAGATCTGCTGAGGAACAACGTACACAGAATTAACACTTAGTATACACTTAGTATAACACAGAGTATACACTTAAAAATGGTTAAGAGGGTAAATCGACACGTGGTTTCCACAACCAAAAAAATAAAAGAATATAAGATGACTTCAACAATTCATAGTTAGAAGTTTAGCAACTTCTCACCCGAATAAGCTTGACAAAACTGGATAAAGTTGTCAAGACAACCAAAATCTCAAGAACAATAAGGAGATCACAATATTAGTTGGTACAAGCAACAAAACAGCAGATCAAGCAGAAAATTAACAGAGATCCAGAGAAAAAAGAGTCAAAGATGGTCTTGCTATTATTTCACATATCCCTGGGAACGGCCTGGCTGTGCTTACTAAGAAGACAACTGAGAGCCCTAACAAGCCATTCATTCATTCATGTTGACCAAGAGGCCCTAAAAACAGGAAGTTAAAAAAAAAAGGTATAACTTCTGGCCAAGCTGGATTGCCTCCTCACACAACCACATCAAAGTTACCACAAAACTATAGAACAACCATCACTCAGAACAGTCAAAAATCAAGTTTAATGGAAGTCTGACAGCTACAGAATTAAAGAAACCGCATCTGTCTACATAGAGGTGGAGACACAGAACAGGCTGGTCCCACATTCACGCATGGTAGATAAAATTCAGGGGGGATATCTCCAGAGCAAGGAGTCCCAGCCCAACACCAGGTCGCCAGCCCAGGGTTTCAGTGACAGGAAAGTAAGTCCCCATAACTTCTGGCTGTAGAAACCAGCAGGTATTGAGGTGGTGGAAGAAACTTCTGGAGTCCCAAGCAGTTCCTCTTAAAGAACCCACACACAAACTACTGAGACTGACTCCCTCTGAGCTCCAGAACTGGAGTGGCAGTTTGGAAGGCATCAATGGAATAAAGGAAGGAACTGAAGTGTCTGGCATCAAGGTGAGAGCTGGGAGACAGCTTTCTTCCAGACAGCAAGGAGGGCAGAGCCCATTGTCCCTTTTATGAGCCCTCCCCACAACATAGCCACAAAGCCAGCAAACGGGTTCCATATCAGTGACTCCATCAACCTGGCTAACACTGTTTGCCCTGCCCTGGAAATTCCCAGAGGCTCAGTCTCACACAATTTATAGCTGTAACGATGGCTTTTCCATACGAATGGCTGGTTTTGGCTCATGGTTCAAAACTTCCAAAATCCTTTCAAACAAGTAACAGCTGGTCTCAGTGAGCCCCCAGCCCCCAGACCTCTTGCTAAGTGACTCCAGCTCTGGTACTAGCAGCAGCCACAGTCACAGCTCGGCTTCACCTGGAAATCTCCAAGCCCAGCACAAGTACAGCCACCTCAGAGTGCTTTATAGTTCAGGAAGGGCAGCCTTGGGCAAAACACAGGTGGAAGCTGACTTGGCCTGCACCACCTGAAAACCCCAAGGCCTGTGCATGCACCCACGGGACAGCTACAAACCACATCAGAGCACCACCATCCTGCCCCTGAACAGCCTGATCCTCCACAGAAGGCACAGGTTGGTGGTCACTGCTCACAGCCAGTCATTGCAGCTGACTAGACTGGGTAAATCCCTCCCACTGACAACAGCAACCAGGCTCAAGAGGCAATCAAGCAACCAAGCAAACAAGAGGAGGGTGTTATCAGCCCACATGAAGAGCACACCTTAAATACCCAGCATGAGTGATAGGGAAGGCTATACCACTGGACCCTACAGGACACCTACTATATTAGGCCACACTACCAAGACAGGGACTCATACCAGCTCTATCTAACACATAGAAACAAACATGGGGAGGCTGCCAAAATGAGGAGATGAAGAAACATGGCTAATGAAAGAACAGATCAAAACTCCAGAAAAAGAGCTAAACAAAGTAGAGATAAACAATCTATTAGATGGAGAGTTGAAAACACTGATTATAAGGATGCTCAAGGAATTTAGTGAGGAACTCAAAAAATAAAAAAGATCCAATCAGAAACAAAGGATATACTAATTAAAATAAAGAACAATTCACAGGGAAACAACAGTAGAGTGAAGGAAGCCAAGAATCAAATCAATGATTTGGAACATAAGGAAGAAAAAAAAACAACCAATCAGAACAAGAAGACAATAAAAAAAAAACAAGGATAGTGTCAGCAGCCTCTGGGACAACTTCAACCATTCCAACATTCGCATCATAGGGAAGCCAGAAGGAGATGAGAAAGAGCAAACAATTGTAATTCTATCTGAAAAAATAATGAAAGAAAACTACCCAAAAGTGGTGAAGGAAGTAGACATGCAAGTCTAGGAAGCACAGAAAGCCCCAAACAAGACAGATGCAAAAAGATGCAACTCTGCTATTTTAGTTTGCAAAAACGAGAACAGATAATATGTAAACAAATAAAAATAACTGTGCTCCAATAAGATTTAATTTACAAAAGTACTCCCAGGCCAATCTCTTTGATCCTTGATTTTGAGAATATTAAGAAATTCCTTGAGACATCCGGCCAGAATGGATGCTTAAGTAGATACACTTTGCTTACTCTCACAACCAAAAGCAGGTCAACAACAAATTTAAAAACAAAAAATAACCAGAACTGCCAGAAAATCTAACTGTGTGGAAGTCCCACAGCCAGAGAGTCAAAGAAGAAACATTCATCCAGACTGGTAGGAGGGATGGGGACTGGAAGCAGGAGTGGAGAGGATGGGACACAAGGCTGCAGCTGGTGAACCAGGGCAGGTGAGGTCACAGCTGGCAGACCAGGGGGTCATACATTTGCCTGCAGATAAACTGGGAGGAACAACTAGGGAGAGTGAGACATACAGCGCAACCCAGGTTTTCAATGTGGGCAAAATAAAACCTCAAAACTATTGACTGCAAAAACGTGCAGGGGGAGGTTTGCAGCAGCAGGAGAAACTTCCAGCCTCACAGGAGAGTTTGTTGGAGAGACCCACAGGGTCTTAGAACGCACAGAAAACCACCCACCCAGGAAGCAGCACCACAAGGGCCCAACTTGCTTGTGGGTAGCAGAGAAAGTAACTGAAAGACAGCAGAGAGCTGAGCAAGCAGCACTGTTCCCTCTCAGACATCTCCCCCACATACAACACCACAATGCAGTCAAGAGGTTCTCCCACCCTGGCAAATACCTAAGGCTCTGCCCCTTACTACATAACAGGTGCACTGAGACAAAAAATATGGTCCAAATGAAAAAACAGATCAAAGCTCCAAAAACAAAGCTAAGTGATAAAGAGACAGACAACCAAACAGATGCAGAGTTCAAAACACTGATAATCGGATGTTCACAGCAATGGTTGAGTATCGTCACAAAATAGAGGAAAAAGTGAAGGCTATGCAAAGTGAAATAAAGGAAAATATACAGGGAACCGACCATGAAGGGAAGGAAACTAGGATTCAGATCAATGGTTTGGACCAGAAGGAAGAAATACACATTCAACCAGAACAGAATGAAGAAACAAGAACTCAAAAAAATGAGGATAGACTTAGGAACTTCTGAGACAACATTAAACACTAAATGTTATGACATCTGAATCACAGGGGTGCCAGAAGGAAAAGAGAAAAAGCAAGAAATTGAAAACGTATTTGAAAAAATAATAAAGGAGAATTTCCCCAATCTGGCAAAGGAAAAAGACTTCCAGGAGGTCCAAGAAGCTCAGAGAGTCCCAAAGAAGGTGGACTCAAGGAAGCATACACCAAGGCACATCATAATTGCATTACTCAAGACTAAATATAAGGAGTGAATCTTAAAAGCTGCAACAGAAAAGGAGACAGTTATCTACAAAGGATGCCCAACAGGCAAGAAGGGGCTATAAAGAAGTATTCAAGTCATGAAAGGCAAGGACCTACATCCAACATTACTCTAGCCAACAAAGTTATTGTTTAGAATGGGAGGGCAGATAAAGTGCTTCCCAGATAAGGTCAAGTTAAAGGAGTTCATCATCACCAAGCCCTTATTATATGAAATGTTAAAGGGACTTACCTAAGAAAAAGATGATCAAAAATATGAACAGTAAAATGACAACAAACTCACAACTATCAACAACTGAACCTAAAAAAAAAGACCCTAAGCAAACAACTAGAACAGGAACAGAATCATAGAAATGAAGATCACATGGAGAGTTATCA
>PVKM010014226.1:0-29287 GCA_004027735.1 Carollia perspicillata
AAAGAGTTAATAATCCTAATACATCAAGAACTTTTAAAAATTCAAGAGGAACTCCCAAAATTCCTATAGAAGAAAATGAACAAAAGACATGAGCATGATAAAATTCACAGAAAGTAATCAAATTGGCTTTGAAGCATTTGGAAGATGTACTACTTCACTCATAATAAGAAAAATGTAAAATGATATATAGTGAAATACCATTTTGCGCTATCAGAGAGGCAAAAACTAAAGACTGAACTGTACACTGTGTTGGCGAGGATGTGGGAAGGGGACACTCACACATGCTGTGGGGAGACAGAGCAGGGCATTCTCACCTTGACCTGGCAATCCCACCTTGTCCCAGCAATCCCGAATGTAGGAATTAATCTTGAAGATGAACATCAACAATGTAAAAATAAATACATTCTGTTCAATACAGAATTGCTCATAATTGCAAAATACTGAAAGTTATCTAAATACCTACACATAAGAGATAGGTGGGTAAAGTATGGCGTATCCACACAATGCTAAAAACAAGAATGAGGATGGTTGCTCTTGTTCGATGCGGAATGGATACATTGCTAAGCAAAATGAGTAACATGCAAGAGGATAAATAAGGTGCTACTTTCTGTGTAAGAAAGGAAGTAAAAAAACATGAGTTATCTGCTTATTTTTATAAAAAGAAACAGAAAGATACATCAGAAACCAATAGAATTGGTTATCTACAAGAAGTGGGAGGGAGTGCAGAGGAGAAGGGCCAGCGAGAGAGAGAGACATCTGGGAGCTATTGTTTTGCCTAGTTTTAACTTTTGAAAGCATGTAAATGCCATGTTTTCAAAAATTGAAATAAAATAAAAAATGGGGGCAAAACTAACAGTGAATACAAACAAAAGCAAATGAGTTTAACTACATCTCAAATGAACAGAAGAAAATTACCCAGAAAGGGAGGGAAAAGAAGTCACCTTTTGGATATAGTAGTTACACACAGTGCTAGATTTTGAACAATACTCTGAGTATCCTCAGGCTAAGAGGGAAAAAGGAACTGCAAATAAATATCAAACTTTTGGTATCATTTGTAGTAATGTGGGCATAGCAATTCTGAACTTATTTTGTGTGTTTGGTAAGACGGAGCAAATGTATAAATGGGGGAAGACAAGGCAGACACCTGCGGGGTGAGACTGGATTGAAGGGTCTCAGCACTGAAGCCCCAACTCTGTCCACTGAAAGGACCTAGAGGAAGTGCCACCTGAGTAGCAACCACCACATCTAGAAGCCAGATCCTAGTTTCTAAGAACCACGACCCACTGAAAGGAATCAGGGTTCCTTAGAGAAATTGTCAATTCCAGGGGTTGTGCAGGGATAATACTCCCCAAGCCCCCACCCCAAATAAAAACTTGGAATGTATTGTTCTGGGAACAATGAGGTCATGTCAAAGAGACACTGGAGTCAGCTCTCTCAACTCTCGGACAGTTTGAGCCTCTAAATAAAAAGGACAGTAATGGACTCATCCTGTAGAATAAAGCAGAAAATCTGTGTGTCCTTACAGATAATAAGCAGATAAACAGATCTCAAAGTGATGAGCAGGTGGGAAGGAGTGCAGTGTAAAATGCAATGCTATTGTAAATGTGCAGGGAGCCATGGAGTTTGAAAATCAACACTTCGCAACCATTTTAGTAAAGACTTATTAGTGCAAAGGTGATCAGTGGATGCTAAATCTAGGGCGAAGTTTTGAGAAGGATATTTTCGTTGTCTCGAAGAGCTGTCCTAGAGGTTTTTGACAAGTTGTGAGAGGGTAAAACTGTATCTATTCAGTGGCTGAATCCATACAAAATCTTGAGTGGGTCATCAAACTTGACATCATCAATGAGAAGCAAATGGACAGAGCATGTTTTTGGAAAAGGACACATCACACTTATAGCATATTCTGGCTGGGAATAGGTAACCTGGTACTCATGGTGAGGAAGAAGATTAAGCTTTGTATTAATATGATGTCTTGCTTTAGGTATGTTAATTACTTGAATCAACTGTTTTAGATTTACTAATTACATACATACATCTATGAGGTCTGTCCAAAAAGTATCCATCCCTATGCTATGAAAAATACAGATATTTATTGAAGAAGATACAAGATACAAGAAACATTGTACATAGGTCCATGACATCTCAGTCCCCTTCAAAACAGGCACCTTGGGACCTCACACAGTTGCTCCAATCACCATCAGCTGCCCTGTTGTATTTTCCTGAATCTTATCGATGGTCTGAAATCTCTTCCCTTTCAACGATGATTTTAGTTTGGGAAAAAGCCAGAAGTTGCAGGGTGCCAAATCTGGCTTTTTAGAGGGCTGAGTCACCTAGTTGAGTTGATGTTTCACAAAAAAATTGCACAGGATGTGATGTGTGAGCAGGCATGTTGTCATGATGAAGCTGCCAATCACCAGTTGCCCATGGTTGTGGCCTTCTGAGTCATCCAAACAGTTTCTGCAGAGGAATCTTCAAGCAAAATTTGATGCAGATTCATTGCTCTGCTTAGTCATTTTGGATGCAAGGGCCACACAGTACACATGCTTACTCAACAGTGTCTACCACCCCCACCGACCAGTACAGTGAAGTTGTCACTGTTCATGCATGCACATTCTAGTCCACACTCCTTGGCTGCCAGGTTACACTGATGTCACACAAATTGTCCTTGTTATATTAACAATGGCTGGACTTTTCCAGACAGGCCTGGTATATGTTTATGTACAGAGAGCAGTTAAAAGAGAGGGAGAACCCATTGTTCCTCTAGCTTGTCCATTAATGAACTCTTGAAATCAGAGGCAGAAATAATGGTCTGAGACCCACTCTAGATGAGCAGTTGCAATGGAAAGGTCTTTGAAATTTTGTGTTTTATCTTAAAACTTTTCATTCTGTTCTATAATCACCTTTACTTACTTTAAAATAAAATAATGGTTTAAGTGGGTATTATTAAGTAAGATGGAATTCTAAGATAATAGAGTTCATTTATTACACCTCTTTCAAAACCTTTTGATGTACATAAAAGTAACCTCCCAGAATATTCTTGTCCCTGAAATGATAGCTCAGCATCACCTCTGTGCTTGGCAAGTTTCTCTGTTGTATCTTTGCAAATAGACCTGATAAATAAATTTCCTAGTAGAAAGTTTTGAGGGTTCCTTCTCATCCTGGTGGTCTTGAGAACCTTGTTGGGTCAGTGAGGACTCTCGGGAGAAAGTCTTCCTCTTTCATAGGCCTGTCTGGTGAGCAGAAGGCAGGTGCTGCTCCAACAGGTACCTCTTGGGCCAGGAAGCAACATTCTCTTTAAGCTCTTCTGGGTCTGGATTCTGCCAGGACAAGAACAAAAGCCCTCTGTCATTTATGCAGGGTCAAAATAGGATCTGTATGCTGAACTCATCTGCACAGTCTAAATTCTAAGCTGAAACTTTCGAACCACTCAGAAAACAATGGCGGTTAGGGGTTGAGGTCAGCACGTTTCAAGCTCATGACTGTCCTGATACATCCAGAGCAGTCCCAGCCCAGCTTGCGGTAATGAAAAAGACCAAACTCAGGAGCGCTTAGCATTGGCACAGGTGACTCCATTTTAATACCTGATTTCCTGGTGGGATTGGTAGCTATAGGATTTTTGTATATTTCAACATATTCAAAATCTACCTCAGGGTAATAGCTAAGGGCATTTAGTTTAGAGTAAGAGTAGCCTCAGTCTGAATTCTGCATGTATACCATATAAGCTATGTGATTGTAAGCAAGTCACTTAGCTTTTTGAGTACTGCTTTCCTCATTTACGAATGGGGATGAAACCTGCCTTCCAGGGTTGACTGTAAGGATTAAATGTCTGCACATGATGAAAATGCAATAAATACTACCTATCATCATTCCCAATGTCAGGAAATCCAGTAGGACTTTTTCTCCTTGGTTGTGAATTTTAAAAAATACTTTTGTTTCTTTGAGCTGGGTCTCAAAGAAACTTCATGGGAACTGCAATATGGCTTCTGACATTTAGATAATAGAATTCAGGACTCCAGTATGATGAGTCCCTTGAAAGCACTTTTCCTCTGGAGATACACTTTCATCCTTTGGAATTTATTTTGCTGTAGTGTGTGTTGTGGGTCAGCCACTAATATCTAGTGTTGGTGCCTAGCTAGGGTAAGTGTCCCTAAGGAAGACTGCTGGTTGTGTGGGACCAGCCAAGGAGAGTGCATCGCAGCCTTATGGAGGTAAAAACTGGCCACCTTGTTCAAGGAAAGCAGATGTGGTAGAAGGCCCTTAGCTGGCTGTCCCTTAACTGACTCAGTGCCCTCTCTTTGCTCTGGAACAGTTGTGCCAGTTGCTCACAGCCCACTGGACATTTGGTCTGGAGGCCTTGCTGGCATACGACACATACACACAACTGTCCCCTCAGGTGACCTGCAAGCTTAAGGAAAACCAGTCAGTCCTCCCAAACCTATGGATGCTACTTGTCATTTTGTCATAATTATAAATTAGTCGAATATTATTTAAACCAATGAATTCTCAATGAAAAAAAGGAAGTTGTTACTTCTGTGACTATGTAAATGAATGCCTTGGAAAGACTCTAAAGAAAGTTGCTAAAAAGTTACCAGTGTGTTAAGTATGGGCAAAGCAATCATGAAAGCCCAAAGGTCATTTCTGCATTCAAGGAAACTGACACTTAACCTTCCTTCCTTCCTTCCTTCCTTCCTTCCTTCCTTCCTTCCTTCCTTCCTTCCTTCCTTCCTTCCTGTAGGGTAGTTTACCTTGCTTAGTTTATTTCCTCCTAGGTTGATGGGGTAGATCTGGTAGCTAGGTTAATGTCTGCTTATTGTCTCACTGCCTCTTGGTAGCCTTCAGGAGCTGTGTGCTGTATGAAGGGGAACGATCTTCCCAGATGCAGCAAGGAGGGCCACCAACTGGTGTGAGCGTGATTGCGATTCCCAGCTGGAACTGCCAGCACACTCTGCAATGTGGGTCAGCATCGTTGGGACAGCTGTGTTAGTTTTCTATTGCCGCGAAATGGATTACTACAAACTTATCTGCTTAAAACAACACAAATGTATTATCTCATGGTTCCCCTGGGTCAGGAGTCTGGGCACAAGTTAGCCAGACCCTTAGCTCAGGGTCTCACAAGGCTGCAATTAAGTGTTGGCTGCACTGCAGTTCTCATCTGCAGCCCAGGGCCTCTTCCAGGCTCATTCAGATTGTTGGCAGATTGCTGTCCCTTGCAATTGAAGACTTAGGTTCCTGTTTCCTTGTTTACTATCCACTGTGGGTTGTTCTCAGCTCCTATAACCCACAATTCCTTGCCACGTGGCCATGGTATAGTTCACATAATGTTTACTTTCTTCCAGGCCACCAAGAATGCACCTCTTTGAACCTTCACCTTCCTTTATAGGCATCTTTGATTATGTCAGGCCAACCCAGGATAACCTCTCTTTTAATTAACTCAGAGTGCAATGACAGTAACCTAATGGGAGTGATATCCTGTCATACTCACACCCCAGGGGAGGATATTTTCAGAGACATGCATTTAAGGGGGCAGAAATCTAGGGAGCATTTTAGAATCCTGCCTACTGCAACAGCCTCCATCCATGTACTGTGGTCTCAGAGGAAAACATAATGCCACAAGGTGATACCCCAACACCTCCTCCTGACAACACAGGGCAGCCATGTCTGCTCTCCATCAGAACAACTCTACTCACCATGGGCAGCTGGAAGCACCTGGTTCTCCTTGGGACATGTAGTCTGACATTGGCTTTGATTACTTTTAGAATCAGAAGACTTCTGACCCTGATGAGTTCTGTAATTTCTACCAAATTCTAAGAAAATATGTATTCATTTAATAGTGAATTTGGACACTTGATCCCACAAGTTTGCTTAATATGGTATTAAAAATCTTCTTTCTCCTTAATTATCTGGTGGTTAAGGCTAGAGGAATTCTGTTTGCTTGACTCATCAGTGATTATGGTTTAAAACCCAGCAGCAACAAATGTAATTATGTAAGTGATTTAATGCTTAAATGAATAGCTTAAGATGACCTACAAGTAAAGTGCTTTTCCTTTTTATTAATTATGTATTGATTCATGCAGTTCTGGGTCTGAACAAGCTCAAGATAAAAGTTTAGGAACAGAAGCTGAGTTTGAATTCTTGCACATGAGAGTCAAGGATTGCCCTTAACCAAGAATGATCTAGAATGGAGACTGACAAAACTGCCCTTTCAGGGCCATCTTCCCTGCCTGTTACTACCAGTTTGGTTAAATATTCTGCTTCTTGCCTAGCTGTTCTATTCAATTTGCTTTCCTGGTGAAGCCCAAATAAATGAATGAATGTTAACAGCATTAATTATGTTTCATCTAATAAAAGCTTATGTATTAATTGACAAAACAGCAAACACCAGAATTCTGAAACTCACGGGCCTCTTATCTGAGTACAAGTCATGCACAGTCATTATCTCTTAGGTGCAGAGCAAAAAAAAAAAAAAAAAGTCACTAACAGTGGAATTTGTTCCATTTTGTAAGCAAATGGCTTGTATTTCCCAGTTGGGTCCTAATCATCTTGGGAATGCCTCCCAATGTGCTGTGCGGGGCAGAACCTGTATTAAACTGAGGAAGCATCATATCTCGATCAACGCCTCCAGGGGAGTTTGCATAGACACAGGGACACACAGAAGGGAAGCAAAGAAATCTTTGAGAAACAGTGGGAATGTGACCATTTAAAATAATGAGAATTCATTACCGAACCCTCCTGCCCCTCCCCTTTGCTGGTAATGCTGAATTCAGTCTGCAATTTGCAAGAACTTTCAAACCAATTTAGTTGCATTTGCAAATTGGACCTGTGCCCCTCCTCCTCACCCCCCACTAAGTCCAACTTGGAGAAAATGATTTGCATTTTATAAATTGCACATTTGTTTTGATTTCCCATCTAGGAATAGCACCTAGGTCATTTAGGAGTCGTTTGGGCTATTGCTTTAAGCTACAACATCTTGCTGCCTAGAAGCAATTATTCAGGGGGTCGAAAGCATCATAAGGAAGTTGTTGGGGCTTGGAAACTGAATTTACAGTATTTTCCCACAACACCGCTGCATATCAAAGAAGTTCAAATCGTCAAAACAAAAAGACTCACGTAAAGAGAAACATAAACCATCCTGCTGGGTTGTGGAACAGAGAATGCCATCTGCATTACATGGCATGGGGGAAACTGATTATGTTGGGACCTCTATTTCATAGCAGATGGGTTCATTAAATTTAATAGCCTCCAGAGCCTTTAGAAACCGTGTTAAAAAACATGTGGAGCATGCTGTGACACTTCACTTCTGGCCCCACAGTCATTATAACTCTGGCACAGACTATAAATATTACAGTACTTTATTTCCATTGAAACTGATTACTATTATAATTATTTTTTTTGCCAGAAGATGGTTATGTTAAAAATGAGTACATTCTTGATTTCTAGTATCGTTTACATTCATCTAACTGTTATCCTCTTCCATTTGATTCTGGACTTATTTTTTTCCTAAGCTTTCCCTTTTTTTCTTTGAGTTAGTGTAATAAAACTATGCATCAAAAGTATCAAAATATTATATTCAATGAAGATGTTCTAATACCCTGTAAGGATGACTGTCAACTAGTTTAAAAGCTTAGGACTGAAAGAGAAAAAATAGTAGATTTTGAATACTTTTTTTCCAAATTTTTAGATTTATTGTTGTTTCTGCTCTTATGGTGTAATAACTTGTAATTGTCTATAAAGAAAGGACAAACTCTAGAAATAGATTTAACACCTTATAGAAATGGATAAGACCATTAAGTCTAAATAATTACTTAGTATGATAGATTACTTAGCATTCTTTCTTTACGAGTACAGCACCCACTCAGAGTAGCCAAGGTCAAAAAGGGTATTTGTTAACTCTTGGAACCGTGACATCTATGTAGTTTTGTTTTGAGACCTGACTAGATTAGGGTTCAATCCTGTGTTATTTAAATTTATCCCTTGACTCTTAACTAGCTTAATTCCTGGGCATGTTCTCTCTAAAGAATGACAATGATGGCCTCTACCATCCACCATTTTTTAAAATCTTTATAGTCTTTGATTTTTCCCTTACTCTTAGAATAGTCATAGCAAGTTTATAATAGGCCTGTTTGGGTCAAAACCCCATACTGAGAAGTTAGATGGAGCTACTAATTGATGACCTGAGTCTCTCAGAGTGGGGAAGAAACCATTCCCAGAGGAAGTTGATCCTGGAGGACTGAGAAGTAAGTGTCCCACATAGAATTTGTGTGTAGAAATCAAAACTAATCTAAGTCAAAAATCATGCATCCCATTGGTATGATTGGTATGGTACTCATTACAGTACCATGTTTTTAACCAGTAGAGCCCTTTGTCTAGTCAAGTGTTTCCATGGACCCTTCATGTATAAAATATATAGAGGGAGAGCTGCTCTGAGAGATCATGAGGAGAGGGCATGGAGCACTCAAGGAGGCTCCAAAGCACTTCTTTTGCTCCTTCCTGGCACTGCAGACCCTAGGTAGTATTCTGAGCGATTGTCGAATCCCAAAGTGGGATTCTCTGCTGTGCCCTTAAGTTAACAGCAAGATGCTAGTCTGTGTCCAGTTAGGATAGATGATTATGGGGATTGGGAGCTTGTGTCTGTGGTTGTATTAGAAAACCAAATTAGAAAAGTTAGCCTGATAATAATACTAATATTTGATACTATTTCTGCATTATTGCTCTTCATTACTGCAGATAATCTAAAGTTGACTCACTATGCTTATCTCACCTCTTAGAAAACATTGGCTCCAGGCAGAGAACATACTTAAGCTAGGAGAAATGTATTTCATGAATACAGAAACAGCCTCGGCAGGGACAAGAATCATCAAGAGAATAGGAAACCACCATGAGCAAGTAACAGCTCTTTGTTCTTTCTTTCTGGAGCCACACAGCCTCCTGCCTTTGCTTTTTCCCTAACATGTCAGCTATAGTTTTTACATTCTCTGTAGACCAGTTCTCTTGTCTCCCCTCATTCATGGGTGACACATGGTCTCCCCCAATTCTACTTTACATGATGTCCTAGTTCAAATCCAGTAGAGATAAACTCAGTGTTTGTGTATTTGAGGTCATTTCTCAGCAAATTACATAACTTACTCTAGCCCATGGTTTCAGTGAAGTCAAATGCCTGCTGCTTAACCAGTCAGCTATGTCTGGGGAACAGCCATGTGACACAGGTCATATGATAGAAGCATCTCAGCCAGGGGTGTGGATAGAAGGTACTGTAAGAAAGAGGTATGGGCAGGAGGAAATGACTGGAGTCTGTAGGAGCTGGCATTTCCAGACCTTTGTCTTTCTACCTAAGGCTTCCGTAACTTGTATCCCCAGCTGGGCTCTAATACTAACTCTCAGGAGTGTGTCTTCTTTCCTCTTCTTTGAACCTTGGGCTCATGGCTTCCTTTTAGCCCCAGTTGCCCCAGTGAGTGTCCCCAATCCTCTCTCTGCCTACCCCATCTTTGACCTGTGCTTCCTCCATCTACTGTCCAGCTACATGGTTGGCGGGAACCCCTCTCTCTGCCTTTTCTGAGAACTGAGGGAGGCATTTTGGCCATCACAACCAAATCTGTGCTGCCTTCCCTCCTTCACAACCCAGATATTTGGGCAACTTAGATTCTTAGAGCTGATTCTCATGGTTCGGCATAGTTTAAACTGAAATGAACACATTCCTCTTATTACCAGCATGAAGAATAATTAAAATAATCCCAGAGAATCAAGCTGTGGTTTGATATCAGCCGCCAGTTTCTCTTCTCTTGCTGTAGAAAGAATTTCTTCCATGTTAAGAGTTCATTCCTTTACTCTTATTCCATGAGGATTACTGTGCCAATTATAAATGTATTATCCATAAGGCTGTGGCTCAAAGGTACCAGAGATAAGAACATTTCACTTGACTCGTAAACTTAAACTACTCCTATTTAAAAATAACAAGGACCACTCTTTTGCCTCCTCTTACCATCGAATGATTATTCCTTCATGGCCTTTCATACCTGTTTATGAGAGATTTGTGGTCAGGCTGTCCTTCAACCTCATTCGGCTGATGAGCTCAGTGCCAGTTCCTCAGGGGAAATTCTCTTTCGTTCGGAACAAGGAAAGGAAAAGCAAGGACACTAGCAAAAGAAACATGTTTTTAAGGTAATTTCCATTATGTTTAATCAAAAAATCTGGAACATCAGCATCTTTGTCTGTTGATGGAACTCTTATAATTGACTTCTCTTCTGAAGTGAACAAATTAAAGGTGGCCTGAGCTGAAGCACAAGCTGAGTACCCATCCACACTTTCTCCTTCCTCTGGGCTTTTGAACCTGCATCTCCTTCTGAACTGGAAAGACAGCTCTCCCACTCTGCTCCTTTACTGAAGGAGAGAATTCTTCTCAACCTCTATGTCTCCCCTAAAACGTCAGATTTCATGTGCCCATTGACTTTCCATCTCAGTTCCCTATCAGTTTCCTTCATTGAAATTAAACTCATTCATAATTATTTCAGTGAAGTACTTTGACTGTTTTTCTCTTTAAAAATTCTTTATTGTCTGCCTTTCCAACAGTAATGTAAAGAGTGGGGCACAGTCTGTATTGTGTCTCTAGAACCCAGGGATGTCCCTGGTGCACAGTGAGTACACATTCAATACTAACGCAGGGAGGCTAAGTGTCTCGTTCTTAGTCATACCACCAATTTCTTTTTACTACTCACTGGAGTCTGTTTTTCCACACTCTACACTATACTTCTCTTGAAAATTTACAATGATATAGCAAGAATTAGGGAATAAAAAATAAAGAATATTGCTTACAAAGTGGATGGTGGTGCCAAGACAGAGTATAAAATTCAGGGACTGGTAGAAGTAATGCCTACTTGAGTGTGGCTGGTAGGGTAATAATTTATGGTTTTAATCTGAACATTTCACCTAAAATGTCATATGGTGTGCTTGAGTGTGATATTGTTATGTTACAGAATTACATGCTTATGATTTTGTGATAAAAAAGGGCATTATCTGTGCCAGGCCCTGTATTTTCCCTGAATTGCAACATTCAATTTGCCTTTCCTTTTGAAAATCTAACTGGATGGTTAAGTTCAGGTCTGAAGCCACTGGTTTTCTTGAATGCTAACTTCATCTACTCAGTGGTAGTCACTGATTTTAGATGGAAGAATAGGGAAGTTTTGGGGCGAACCAGATTTTTATAATGTTCCCCTTCTATGCATGTTGTTAAAAGCAATATGTTGGGAAAGGGATTGATTGCTTAAGGCACATCGTTTATGCTACATTACTTAGGTCTGATGGAAAAGTTCCTAACAGTGGTTTTCTTGCTAAAGATATGGTTTATGGATGAAGAGTGGAATGTCATTTTTTGGTAGGACATCATCATAATTTAGGTGGACTCCAAAGAAACTTGATCTTGGGAGAAGCCAGGAAAAATATGCAGGCCCATGGAGCTTCTTGAGCATCAGCACTCAATTCTCCATCAAAACAGAAATGCTTTCTGCTTTTAATTACCGTCCTTATTCAAGCCAAGTTAATTACTCTGGGCCAGACTGGAAATGAAAATTCCCAGAAAGTCCGATGTGATAGATTGGTACTGTGTTTTCTGAAGAAGATACTGAGAAGTCCTTAATGAGTTAGTGTTTCAGTATAACTTTTGCAACAGAATACTAAGGGACTAAGAGGAAAAAAATAATAGATCTTTGGCAGCTGTTTCCCATCATAGCACTTGACAATCTGCTTCTTATTTAGTTTTCTGTTATGTAAAAGCATGGAATTCTCAAGTTAAGAAATATTGATCACTGCCTGACAATACATATGTAACAAAATGGTATTGTGTTGAAAAAGCTCTCCTTTTAAAGTGAGATTACTGACTCTCTATTCCGTTATTGAAATGTGTGGTCTTTTTACTTAGAAAATAATGTGGTCTTGTTAAACACAAGTTATTTAAAGGTTAAAATAATTTTAATTTTAACTATTAATATTATTAAGAACAGATTTCTGACCACGTACAACTGAATGCAAACAAGAATGAAATTGGAAAAGCAAATCAGTGGCTGGGAATGCAGATAGTACATGGAGGGCTGTCTTGGCCAAAACATGTAGGTTCACACAGCCCTTTGCTGTATTGGCAGACCCACACATTTTTGGAAGGTCTGTTGATTTCCCAGACTTCATGGAATCTAGATCAAGTTCGTCAATTTCCCATTTCCCTTCCAATGATATTCCCGCCGAAGGCAGAATTAGAAGCACTCCGAGTGTATGGCCCTCCTATCCAGCTGAATTGCTCCTTCTTGGAGTTGTCAGCAAACAGAAGGGCTTACTCTTTGGCCATCATTGGTCTAGAGACACTTGTGGAGCCAGATGTACTGTCACCTAGTGTATTGGCCAGGCATCTGCTAACTGAGGGTCAGTCCGTATGCTGGACACTAAAATATCATAGCTTCCATTTTCAGGAAATATAGTTTAAGTACTTGTAATGAATAATCCAAGCAAATTAGGTGATTTAAAATAATGACATTATTTTTGGTAGATATTGCTAGCCTTCCACATTGAGTGGTGAAGACTGTATGTCCTCCCCTTCACAATCTTATTACCAGGCTGTGGTAAAAACAAATCTCAGACAAATTCTGCCATCCATGCCAACATTTATTAGCAGCATCCACAAAAGCCAGCCAACTGTTGCGAAAGCTCAAGAAGTCAAAGCTCCTTTGACTTCTTTTATTTATTTATTTTTTTAATTTTTATAGAGAGAGGAAAAGGGAGGGAAAAAAAGAGGAAGACAACCATCAATGTGAGAGAGAAACATCAGTGGGTTGCCTCTCATACATGAGCCCAACCAGAGACCCAACCCACAACCTGGACACGTGCCCTGACTGGGAATCAAACCATCAACCTTTTACTTTGCAGGCTGACAACCAACCAACTGAGCCACACTGGTCAGGGCTCTTTGTTCTTTTAGAGGTCCTGATGGCATGTTACATCAGAACGAGTGCATTATTTGCAGGAGCCAGTTAATCTTCTGCTTAGAGTCTGGCAACTGAGATGCCTGAGTCAGCTGCTTAAGATCATTTAACAATCAGGTCTGGGACACCATTCCTAAGGATAGAGGCCACTGAGCTCTCAAAGTCCAAGTCCTTATGTGGTTTCATACAGAGAAAGGCAGGGCCTCTGCAATCTATTGAACCGGCCCACACAGCATGGATGCCTCCAATTTACCAATAAAAAATCATTTCTAATGTCCATTATGGTAACTGACAAAACCTCTCGTGTTGGTCAGAGATAAATAGCTGTAGCACATGTTACCTTTTGCTTAAATACTAGCTGGAATGTATATTCCTGATTAGGGCAATTGAGCACTTCTGAGATAGAGATTAAAATTAGCATACACGTTTATATCATAACATTTGTGTTAAAGTCTACAGTAAATCACATGATACATAACAGCATTATACTATATAAAATCAAGTTTCTTCTTTGTAAAATGGGAGTAATAATACTGCTGATCTCAGGGAGTTATGAAGATTTAAAAAAGATAAGATCACTTAGCACTGTGCCAGGAACATAGTCCTCCATCAATGCTGATCATTATTACCTGAAAATTCAGAATAACATTATTACATATTGTGAAATTAATTTTGCCTTCCTTTTATTTGTTCTTGCCAAATCCTGACACTCTCAGAAGAAAGGGGAATAGAGAGGTATTTGCCTTCCTAGCATCAGAAAGGCATCCAAGTCATCTTCACTCTTTGTAGCTGTACTCCCTACAACCAGTGGTATGTCCCGTCTGCAAGCTCCATTCCATGCTTGGGAGTAAAAAATAAAAACAAAAGTCTACCGATGTCATTGCCTCTCCGTCATTGTCTCAGAAGTCTTTATGGCTGTATCATTTAGAAACAGCTACAGTAGTCCTGGCTGGTGTAGCTCAGTGGATTGAACACTGGCCTGTGAACTAAAGGGTCACTGGTTCAATTCCCAGTCAGGGCACATGCCTGGGTTGCAGGCCAAGTCCCCAGTGGTGGGGGGTGAAGCACAAGAGGCAACCACACACTGATGTCTCTCTCTCTCTCTTCCTCCCTTTCTCTTTAAAAATAAATAAATACAGTAAGAAGTAATGACACTGCAGAATCTGCTGTGTTTCGAATCTTGTGTGAACCAAGGTGGCCAACAGGTGTGAACCAAGAAGCTTAGGAGAAAAGGCTGAGCTATGAAAACTAACTGTGATCTTTATTTTTTTAATTTTATCTTTTATTGTTCTGTTACAGTTGTCCCACTTTTTCCTCATTGCTCTCCCCTGACCCCGAAACCCCTGTTCCCACAGCCAATCCCCACCTTATTGTCCATGTCCATGGGTCATTTTTACTTGTTCTTTAACTAGGCCCTTCCCCTTCTTTCCTCCCTATCCCCTGCTCCTCTAGAAGCATCCTTCCCAACAGCACTGTAGGCCGGGCCTCATTCGAGCAGCACAATAAGAATAACTGAGATGCTAGAGCCACCAATCTGGGGTGTTTGAATGCACCCAGACTTTGTACTAAGTGTGTGTGTATCCCTGTCAGGTAGGTCATTTTATCTCCATTTTCCAGACACAGAAGCTGAGATCTAGGGTGATGGAGGAATTTGCCCAAGGAGACGGGGTAATTAGAAGACCCAATGGGATTCACCTCTAGGTTGCCGGTGTGGTGTGAAGTCTGTGCCCTCTGATGTGATGTTGCCCCTGGTCTCCCATATCCATGTCTGTGCTCTGAGGAGGAGCAAAGCCCACCAGACTGCAGCTTGGAGTGCCAAAGTCTTTAAAATGCCTGATGACTGATTAGAAATCTCCTTGCCATTCCCACAGACTAGTTATGTTGCTTCTACTGAGTTCTGAAAAACCCATGGTGCCTGCTTTGAGGTGTGAAGACACTGGAGCTTGACTTGTCCTGAATTATGTTTCCCGTACTGCTGGCAACTTTAAATTTTGCAACATGTATCTCTCATTTGGAGAGTTCTCTGAGCTTTATTAAATGACAGAAGGAAAACTTAGCTCATGGCACTTGTAAAAGAAGCCACAACATTCCTGGATTTAAATCTTGAGGCAAAACAGTTCCAGGACTTTTAAAAATCCTGGAATTTGCATTTTAAATGTATTATACATCACAAGAAGGATTTTGATGGTGATATCACAGCAAATACCATAATCACATCCTATAATTTATGTAACTCCAACTGCTGTCACTATGTCAAAATCATGATATGCTACATACAGAGCTTCTCTCCTGAAGGAAATTGAACGTCCTGAATCAAACTCCTGGGGGCATTTGTAATCCCTTGGAAAGTCTAACTACCTTCATTGGTAGTCAGGTGAGTCAAGGAGTGTGTTAATAAGGGGATCAAAACTTCAAATACACCATCAAACAAGCCAGGGTCTTCTGAAGGCAGACCACAATCAGGTGGTTGAACCTAGGAAAGGAAGGTGAACAGTCTGGGAGCCCCCACATTGCTGGGAGCAGCAGTGTTATCAGTGTTTATTCTCAAGGCCTTCCAATGGCTGTCCAACTAACCTTGGGGCTGAGAGTTAGCATGTCTCAGAAACCTCACCTCTCCTCTGGACCTCCGTTCAAAGGCTGCTTTGGAGGGGCCAGGAAAGGAAGCAGTGATTTCATTAGGCATTTCTTTACTGAAATTTGACTGCTTCTTTACCCTCCAAATAATCAGCTTCTAGTTGGTTTTCTTTTCTTTTTTTAGTTAAATTTATTGGGATGGCATTGGTTGATAAAATTATGGAGATTTCAGGAGTACCATTCTATGATACATCATCTGTATATTGCATTGTATGTTTATCACCCAAAGTTAGGTCTCCTTCCATCACCGTACACTTGGACCCCTTTAGCCTCTTCTGCTCACCCCTTTCCCCGTGATAACCACCATACTGTAGTCTATGAGGTTTTGTTTGTTTGTCCTGTTTGTGCATTTGTTATTTTCAGTTTTATATCCCATATATAAGTGAAATCATAGAGTTCTTAACTTTTTTCTTCTAATTTATTTCACTTAGTATGACATTCTCAAGATCCATTCATGTTGTTGCAAATGGCAGTATTTTGTCTTTTCTTATGGCTGAATAATGTTCTATGGGATGCGGTTTTCTTTTTTAAGAATAAATGATCAAATTTACCTTCTTCCCTCCGTGCCCAATCCCTGCCATTGTTCACCTGCAAATCAGAATTCCTCGGGAGAGATTCGGGGCTATTAGAATGAGAAAGAGCGATCCCAGGACAGTGCCTGGAATGAAAGAGGGGGCAGAACAGAACTGCATGTATAAGAAAAGAGGACAAATGAGAAAAACAGCCTTGCCTCCTAAGATAAGAGGGGGCAGCAGGCTCAGCAAGGGAGGTGGGGGGCTGATTCCAGATGTGTAAAGTGACTTGAGATCTTTTCAAGGACAGGGGTAGCTCTTATTTAATTTTGTTATTTTTACTACTGCAGTGTAATCCCCTGCATCCTACAGAAGCCTACCACGTTTTCTCCCAGGCACCAAAGGAGGGGTTTTAGGGGAAAATGATAGGAAACTTCCCGTTTTCTACATCCATCCCCCTTAGGAAGGGCAAGTGGGGCTGTGCATATAGGGGTCAGGGTAGCCCCCAGACAGAATGAAGATAAGTATATGGGGAAACAAAAGTCAGATGGGGGTTATTTTGGTAAGGTTTTTAATGCAGACTCAATCTCGTGCAGAATCCAGGGTGATGAGTGTATCTCCCATGATTAAGAGTCATTTTCCTACTCCTGGTTTGGGAGAAGAAAGGGGGGCACCTTCAAAGAGGGAAATTTATGTGCTGCCTGTAGGCAGAAAAGGGGGAGGGTAGAGAGCTTTTCCCGAGTCTACTGTTTCTAAATTGTTTTCAGCCAAAACAATCCTTGTGCCAAAGTCATGTATTGTACAGCGGCATACTCTGATCCCCTTCTGGTAAAGTAGTCTCCCCTTGGAGGGACATGATTTTATTCTTATTAGAGTTGAATCTACTTGCCTAACACTCATTCATTCTTCATGTCTCTGCTTCCCTTCCCCGCTCTGGCTTTGTGGCCCAGCTATACAGTATGGTTATCTTTAGTTTACCCCTTGGTCTCCCCAATTTGTAGCATCACAGCACAGGGTAATACCCAAGTCCTATGTCCACTATCTTTTCCTGGCCCAGGAGCTGAAGCTTAATAGATATTTAGTGGGTAAATAATTAATAAAGAACTAAATTATTAGTTATGATAGGTTCAAACTAAATAAATAAACTGTGAATGTGATGTGTATCTCTTAATTACAACCCAGTGGATAAACACTTAGCAATTTCATATTCACCTGATCCATTCATGATTTTTTTTAAAAAAAATGATTTTATACATGGGTTATTAGAACTGGGGGCACATACAAGGACACCTCAAAGAATGTGTGTCTTATTTATCTTTGCATGTGGCTAGCATACCCAATACTCACATGAATACTCATCGTGTGCTTAAATGAATGAGTCTCTGAATATATGACTTAGTCCTGTTATCTTTATTATATTAGCTCTTCAAATTTCCCAATATGGAGATGTGGAAACCACTGTTATTAGAAAGAACTCTGTGGCTCTTAATTTCAGTTAACAGAAGGAAAGGTGGAGGCAACCAAATTCTGCCATCACCACATACATGTTTCACAGCTTGTCTCTTCTTGTGGGTGTTTCATGCACACACAGGTTTGAATGAGTTTACAAAACTCACAACACATTGAATGACAATTGCCTTGAGTTTCAGATCAGTTGAATTCTGAAATTGCTCACTAGAGTTAGTTATGGTTAACAAGCTATCAAGGTAACAGTATGATGTGAATCTCTTGGGTGACAATGCCCCATCAGCCCTAATCCATCACCTCAGAAAATCTTTCAGGGCATTATCATTAATTACCTTAGGGCACCACTAGGAATTTTAAATCTAAATCACCACAAATCTTTCATTTTCTCTTAAAAAATGGACCAGAAACACAAATGGTTTCTCTCTATAAAACTGGAAGGTAGCTATTAATACTCTTCTTTTTCTTTAGCAATCCCTACTCCTCCCTGATGGCAATCACTGTAGACTGCTCCATCCCCAGCACTGCTACTGCAATTGCCATGAACATCCTTATAGAGGGCACCCTGTTGTATTCTGTGACTCTGTACTTTCTTTAATGTTTCAGCCATCTGATCTCCTGTGCCAATCACAGCATAGCTGTGGGATAGGGGCTTTGAAAATCCTTTTATTTTGTACTGGTGTTGGGCATTTATGATCCAAGAAAGATTGCTCCTTGACATACTGAATCATCATCTATCACTATTCCTCAGTCTGTTGAGGTGACAGTGTTTGGTTGATTCCTCCTATGGGCTTTGCCTGGACCTCTCTTGACTGATTGGATAGGGAAGTCCCACTACCACTGAAGCACTACTCAGTGTCTAAGACTGGGGAAAGACCTGTCAGAGTACCCTGACGCCTTAGTGCCCTCAAGTCTCCTGATATCTCTGCAGTGATGGCCTTCTTCTTAATAACCATGAAACTCCCTCAACGAGGATGAGGGGGAAGCCCGTGGAAACTGAGGAACTGACCATTGTCCCTCTTAACACTGTGCTGTCAGTGACTACTCTTCAGAATTTCTGAATCTTGACAACTGAATGGACATTGGAAAATGAATCACTGAAATTTGAATTTGAAAACTGAGACTCAGATCTTTGCTCATTGGCCATGTGCCCTTACATAAACCACTTTCCTTTGCTAGGCTTCAGTTTCCCTGCTTCATAGTGTCAGATGCTATGTGAACTACACTGTATAACAAAAAGTTGAGGTGGTGACACTATGCATATTAAAACTATTCACTTTATAACAGCCATTGCAGTAATGAGCCAGGAGACTGAATTTGCCCCCAGCAAATATTCCTAGATACTTAGTGCTAAAAGTTTTTTTCCATCATTTCTCAGTATCTGGTATGTAGGAGACATTGAATAAGCTTTGTCAAGTGAAAAAAATTCTCTGGTTCCATGAAATACTGATTGAGCAACAACAACAACAAAAAAATAGCATCCATGTTTATTGACTACTCACTGTTGGTCAGGCACAATTCAAAGAGCCTGACATATAACTATAGGTCAAATTATGTCTAAATAATGTGACATTAATATATTTGAATATAGGCTAAGCAAAATAAGCCAGGTGGTGGAAGACAAATACCACATGATCTCACCTTTAACAGGAACCCAAACAACAAAACAATCAAACAAGCAAAATATAACCAAAGACACTGAAATAGAGAACAGGCTGACAGTGTCCAGAGGGGAAATGGGAGGGAATTTCAGGGGAAAAGGGGAAGGGTTTACAGGAACAAATATAAAAGACACATGGTCAAAAACTAGGGGGTGTGGAAATGGGAGGGAGGTAGGGAGGGCTGGGTAGATGGGCTGGGATGGGAGTAAAAGAGAAAACTGTACTTGAACAACAATTAAAATAAAAAAAATAAATGTATCATTAACTGAAAATATACAGCAGTCTTACAAGATAGATGCTATTGTTATCTCCGTTTGCAAATGATAAAACTGAGGCATTGAAAGGTTGAATAACCTTCCCAAGTATCCATTAGATGTTTAAAAGATAACTGTCCTTTCTAGAATGTAAATGTTTTGAAGTAAAACCAGCAAAGTATTTGAACATATAGGCACTTGTCTGGTTCCTGAACACCCCTGAGTTGCTCTCTGCTAAACACTGAGTGATGTGCTGCTGAACTTCCATTACGATAACCAAGTGGAGGTTGCTGGCACTGTCAAGTTATCATGCTTGGTTCTAAATATCGTTTGTGAGCACAACCAAGGCCTGAGTTCTCCCTGTGCACAGCCATATTCAGTGAGTAGGCTGGGAAAATCCACATGGCGATGGCCAAATCAAAATGTTTTGCCAAGCATGCTTTCTCCCCCCTTAAGTGAGAAACCTATGGTTATTTGGATGGAAATTTAATCTGTACCTCTGATTCATTTACTCATTAAACTGCTATTTAGTTCTAGCTGTATGAGCTGTTAGAGCTCCTCTAAACCAAGGTGAATTATGGTCACAGTCAGTGAGGCCAATTTGAGACACATCTCAAGTGAACCCGTGCTAGGGCTTGAGGGCTCTGCAGGTTAGGCTGAGTGAGCGAAGGCGTACGGACACGGATGTGGCAGGCACCAGCACTATTCTTCTGTGCTTTGAGATCTACCCCTTTATTTCTCTCAAAGGACTGTGTTATGGAGTTTTTTAGAAGGAGTCAAGCCGACTTCTTATATAAGGAGAGATGTTTTATTTTTCCTTTCTAATACGGCATTCGTGTCACTTATGGAGGTGGTAGGGGTATATCATGCTGGGTAGGAAAACAGCCCTGGAGCCAGAGGCCCTGGGTTCCAAAGCTCTGACTCTTAGCAGATGTGCCACCTGGGCCTGTTTGCTTAGCATTTACAGTTTCATCCTACATAAATGGGGATAATGATGGGCACTGCCCCGCTGGAACCTTGTAGGGAAAGCTGAGGTAGTGTGCTCTCCCAGGGACCCAGGGACCTGCCTTCTCCCCTGTCACCTGCAGATTTTGTGGCGATGTGAAGCAACATTGCCCGCTGCTCCCATAAGCCAGCAATTTAACATCTACATCCATGTAGATGGATGTAGTTGTTTCTCATCCATGTCAGGGGTTGCAAATGTGAATGGTCCCAGGGATCAAGCTGGTGAAGTTAGTACATGGAGAACCCTGAGTATAGGAAAATAGGGGTTGGGCTGGGGAGACGGTGGTGGCCTACAGCACACACACACCATTTAAAGGTATTCATTTCAAAAACTTCAAAAACAGCTGATGTGATGGTCATATAAAACCACAGACATAATCTGCTGGGGCTGAGAATTCCTTATGCCTGACTCTACCATCCACAACTTTCCTTTGCCTGCTTCACCTCCTGCCTTCCAGCATCTACTTCTACCTTCTTCAATTATTGAAGCCCTTGGCACCCCCCTGCCTGCATGCAAGAGCTCCCACAGCTGGCAGAGCAGCAGCCACATCCCAATCTCTCTGCATTTAGCGCTCACCCTTCATAGCCATCAGCATTCCCACCTCCGGAGCCTGGCCTTGCCTGCCACCATGCTCCACATTGACCTAGCACCACTCCATGTCCTGCAGTCCTGTGGCAGCAGCCTGTCACCTGGAAAGGGCTTTTCTTTCTTGGCTGTTCTCAGGGCCACCTCTGTTGCCAGACAGTAGCAGACACCGGAAAGGGATTGTGGAACCTCAGGTTGTCTGATCTGAAACTCAAAATCCTGAGTTCTATGGTATCTCCCACTGTGCACTGTCAATCAGCCACTGCCTTCAGGGACTTGAAGATTTTACTGTTTAATCTTTATTCTTATATTTTTATTTAACTTTCTGTTGTGAACAGTCTATGAAGTTCCTTAAAGAGGATTTTTTTCCTCGAAAGTCTGCTTACTCAGCGAATGCCTGCAGAGGGTAGATGCTTAGGAAACATGTCCTGGTCAGTTGATATTATCCTCCCTCCGTCACCAAGAATTTGCTAACATTTACAAACACATGGCATTGTTTGGGGCATGGCATAAAGCTGTTTACATCTATTTCTTGGTCTCACTTGATGTTCAATAGGAATATAAAGAATTGGCAGAGGGCCTAAGAACCATCCTGGACCCTAGTGAGAGAAGGCAGGTGTGGTTTGAATTCAGAGCAGGTGCAAAGACAAAACCACGGAGACGAAGGGGAAAGGAAGAGAGATGCAAGCTCCATTCACATGTGATTAGACATTTTCTGTTTTTAGCCTCATGGCTTGAATTTGCATAATTCTTTTAAAAAGAAAAATTAATTATTTATGACTGTAGCTTTTAACCAAAATGTGCATTTAAAGTAATCACTCTGGGTGATTTAAATAAAATCTCTTATGTAAACAGTTTATGTTCATTAGAATGAGAAAACTGTTGGTTTATTCAATTAAAAGGACATTATTGCCAGTTTGGATTCTCTCTCTTTTTTTTTCCACTTCAAAATAAAGGGCAGCCACATTGAGACAGATGGAACTTAATTAAATTGTCTCAAAAAGTGACCAGATTTTGCTATTTTTTTAAAATTTAAAGATGATAGATTCCAGAAGCCTTTTCAAAAGCCAGCCAAACCAGTATTTCAGAATACTAAACAGAAGTTCTGCCCTTTACTCTGACAGGCAATGGGTACAGAAATAAGTTCACTCCCTGGCAAATGTGTGTGACTTCCTCACCAGCACAGCACAAGTCAAAGAAGGTTCTAATCAAAGCTCTCCCACACTATAGTCTTTCAAAATACAAAAATTTTGCATCTGCTTGGTGTGCTTTCATAGGTTTCACCATTTACTGTAGGTAAAGAGGCTCTTCCACTGAAGCCTACTGTGACTTCAGAATGTCACTGTCCTTTAATTATGGGCTAGTTCCCTGGATGTCTATGGTGTGTGATAACACTCTAGGAAGCATGACATCTGTGACATTTTCCTAGAGCATTCACTCAAGGGTGTGCAGGTAACCATGTTGGGCCCTCCTATGTGTGGGGTAAGGTGCTTGGAAGCCACAGACCTGCTTCTGTCCCAGAAGCAAGGCCCAAAGCCAATCTGAGCAGTCTTGGACCCCTTGGCACTCGAGGGCTGGGGGGTTGCTGGCTGGATCAGTAGAGACCAGGCATACTCCTGTCCTGAACTTGCTTTGGGAAAGCCACTCAGGTTTTCTGGACCTCTAAAATAATGTGGTTAAACTGTCTTTTTTTCCTTCTTAATTAGCAAAGTTCTTTTATTAAATGGATTCATAGCAGTCATCATATGTAAAATAAAGGGCAGCTCTGATTAAATTGGGCCTCTGTTGCTCAGTCTCTCTGGTTCACCTACAGTTCACAGAATCTGGGCGCTCCACAGAGCAAATTTCATGAACCACTGGTCTAGATAGTTGGTAACATGTTGTTGTAGTGACTCAGATCTCTCTGGTTGTGCAGGAGATCCAGCTCGGTGTGTGCTTAAGGACAGTCTGTTGAGTCATAAAACTGGAGTGTCAAAGTGTCTATTTCTTCAGGCATGGATGGATCTAGGTGCCCAGATGTTGTAAGGAATCTGCCTCTTGCCATCTGTTGCTCTGCTTTCCTCTGTGCGGATTTATTCTCAAGTGAGACTGTCCCCCTTGCCATGTCAGGACTACCCTCGACAGCTGTAGGTTTACCTCCTGCAACTGATGTCCTTTGCCCAGAAGGAAGTTTCTTTCCTTATGGTACTAGCTAAGGCTGTGGCTTCAGCTACAAGCTTATCTCTTCCTGAACCAGTCACAGAAATCAGCAAGTTGGAGGCTTCTAATTAGCCAACTGTGGGTCACACATCACCCTTCGATTTGGGGGAGAATGCCTCATCCCTAGTCCAACCAAAAGACCTGAGAGTGGGGGATCAGTTTTGTCTCACAGGTGAATCAAAGTGCTCTTCCCAAAAGAAGGGACAGATTCTGTTCAGGCAAAAAGTAGCTAATCTCTCCAGCTTGCTTCCAGATCTAAAAATCTAAAAATCTAAGCAAATCCTACTACTTTTCTTATGCATCTGTAGAGATTTTGTTCAAGTTTGGGGAAAGAAAACTTGCATCTCTGCGGAGAAGAAACTGATGTTTGTATAAGGGAGAAAGAGGACAGGTGAGGTCAGGGGGAAAGGGAACACAAGAGAAGATGGTAGAAAATAGTATGCTGAACCATTTCAACTATCCTGAATTCAGTCACCTTTCTAGGAAGGAAGTGAGTTAATTATTTTTGTCCTTTTATCATGTAGACTTGCTGGTTCCCCTGCTGATATCTCCGTGCTGCACTAAAGTGGGAGCCAAGACTGTAACAGGTCTTATTCCTGTACTTCCTATGCTCTTTGCAGCTGTTTGGCAAGAGTTCCTTAAGCTCATGTTTCAACCAACTTTTGTATAAATGCCCAGAATTCATGGCTGATTGAGCTACTTGAGCTTTGCAAATGTAGACATTGCTGATATGTCTTTGCTAAAGGTTTAGTAGTGAGGTGGTTTTGGCTATGTGAGCCATACCTACAAAACCCTGACCTCAAGTGTCTTCCTGAGAGAAGCAGAGTTCTGGGACTAGATCACAATCTTGGTAATGATGGAGCCAAAGCCTCCAAGAGTCCTGAACTAGAACCCTACTGCATGAGTTGGTACCGCACTCAGGAGCCCTTTTGTTTAGTTCAGTGACCTTGCAGGGAAAGCTAAGTTGATACTTTAGCTCAGATACTTGCCACCCACACTAACTTGTCATTCTCATGAGGTACAGTTTCCTTCTCTGTGAAATAGAAATCATGGTATCTATTTTCTATTATTGGGTTGGCCAAAAAGTCCATTTAGGTTTTTCTGTAAAATAAAAGACACATTTTTCATTTTCACCTATAACTTTATCAATTTGGATATTTTGAGTATGTCAGCTATCTTCCATGTGATATAATGTTGATTTTTCTCAACTAATATCTCAATTTGATTGCTATCAACTGCAACTGGTCTACCCAACTGTGGAGCATTATCCAGAGAGAAATTTCCAACACGTAAAATCACAAACCACTTTTAATATGTTTGATCAGTCACAGCACCTTCTCCATACGCTGCACAATTTTTTCCCCCACATTTCAGTTGTGTTTTTACCTTTCTTGAAATAATAGAACATAGTATGCCAAAACTGTTAGGTATTTTCTTCCATCTTCAATATTATAATGGCTACACAAAAATTCATCAATTTTGGTAAGTTTTTTTAAAATGCTCGCTGATATGACAGCTGTCCCAATACAATCTAACAAAAGTGTTTTGAATGAAGTTAAAGACAGCTAGGCACTACTAGAGCCATCATACAGAAAAATACAAATGAACTCTTTGGCCAACCCAATACTATTGCTGATTAACGGACACATCAAAGCACAGTGGTGTGAAACAACCATTTCCAGATGCTCACAAACGCTGTGGCAGGAACCTGCACAGGGGATATTAAGGATGGCTCACCTTCACTCCAACATGTCTGGTGGTCTTGCCGAGAAAACTCAAAGGTCAGGATGCATTGATCACTGGGGACTAGGGTCACCCAGAGGCATCTTTATGCACATGTCAGGTGGTTAATACTCTCTGTTGACCAGGACATCAGGTGAGCTATCAGCAGTAAACCCACACTGGCCACACCTACATCATCTTGCTTTCCCTGGGCTAATTTAAGCTTCCTCACAGCATCGCAGTGGGGTCTCCAGAGCAAGGCAGAAGTGCATGACATGTTTTCAATCTATCCCTGGATGTCTCATGATGCCATTTCCCTCGTACTCTCTAGATTGAGGCAGCCACAAAGGTCTTTCCAGTTTGTAGAGACGAGGACGTAGATTTCAATACTTTATAGGAGGAGTGACAACATTGCACTGTAAATAGAGCATGGCCTGGGGGATATGATTATGGCTCACTCTGTAATATGCAATCTTCCTTATGTGGCAAATTATACCAATTGATATCAATTATGAGAGCATTATAATAATCTTGCGACTCTGTGATAAACACTATCTAGAAATATTTTTTTCCTTTTTATATATTGCTAAATTCAGTTTGCTAAGATTTTATTAAGGCGTCTTCTATGTTCACAAGGGATTTCAGTCTGTAGCGGGGTTTTTCCTTTTAATTTGTCAAGTTTGATAATGCTGGTCTAATATAACATGTTAAGAAGTATTTCCATCTTTATCTTACAAAAAGTTTGTGTAAAATTGCTGCATTTATCCTTGAATATTGTTAGAATTCACTAATGAAACTATTTGGGTCGGGAGCGTTCTTGAGGGGGAATATTTTAATTCCAGCTTCTTTCTCTTTTATAGATGTAAAGCTTTTTAGATTTTTTACTTCTTATATCAATGTTTACTATTTATGTTTTAAGGAATTTGTGCATTTTATCTAAGTTGTTGAATTTATTGGCATAAGGATGTTCATAATACTCTCATCCTTTCAATGTGTTTAGGATATATGGTGATATGCCCTCTTTTGTTGCAGATGTGGACAATTTGTTATCAGTCTAACCGTATATTTTTCAGGATTTTTTTTTTAATTTCCAGGGAACCAGGCTTTAGTTTCTTCAGTGTTACTCTTCTGTTTATTTATTTTCTATTGTATTGCTTTTGCTCTTATTTTTTAGTTTTTTTTCCTCTAATTATATTCTATTTAATTTGATCTTTTTCTCTTAGCTTCTTAAGGTGGAGCTTTTACCATTGATTAAACTTTTCTCTTTTTCCATTATAAGCATTTAAAAGTATATGTTTCTTCCTAAGAACTATTTTAGCCACATTTCATGACTTTTAATATGTTGTGTTTTCATTTTCATTTGGTTCAAAGTATTTTCTAATGTCACTTATGATTTGTGTATTTTATGACATGAGTTATTTAGAAGGGTGTTATTTTCCAAATACCTTCAGATTTTACTAGACTTATTATTATTATTGATTTATAACTTGATTTTTTTGTGTTTAGAGACAATATACTGGAATCTCAGTAATTTTGTTTCTTAACATTTGTTTTATGGCCCAGGATATGGACTTTGTTAGGGAATAGTTTGTAGGCACTAGAAAAGAATATGTATTCTGCAGTAATTTTGAATATGGTTTTAGAACTATCAATTTGGTGAAATTAATTGTTAGTGTTATTAAATTATTTTATATATTTATTGAGTTTCTGTCTAGTTGTTTTATCAATTACAGAGTCAGAACTGTTGAAATACAATGCAAATTCTAAATTTATCTATTTTATTTTTTAATACTGCCAATTTTTGTGTCATGTATTTTGAAACTCTATCATTAGTAGCATATATTGTATCTTCTTAATGAACAAGCTATTATTATGAAGTATTGTTTCTCTTATAATATTTCTTGTCCTAAATTTATTATGATTGTTGTTTTGTGATACACATTTTTATTTTTACCTTTAACTTACATAGTATTTTAATTTAAAACATACTTTTGTAGACAGAATATAGTTGGATCTTTTTTCTTTTTATCCAGCTTGACAATCTTTACTTTTTAATTATTGTATCTAATCCATTTTTGTTTAATGTAATTACCTTTATTATTTGGTATTAAGTATACCATATTGTTATCACTATCTATCTAATCTCTTTATTTTTTCATATTTAACTCTACCATATTACCATATGTAAATATGTGTTTGTATATACATATAACACTCTATGTATACATACACATATTCTTTTATGTTTCTTCTTCTTTTGTTCTCCTTTTGAATTGAGTATTCTAAACTCCATTTTTATGTTCACTGTTAGCCTGTTAGTTACACTTCTTAGTTGTGCCCTTTGAGCAGTTGCAGTGGTGCAATGATTTGCATCTTCAGTTTTTCACAGTCTGCCTTCCTTAGATGAAGGAACTCACAACAGTATATGCCATGCCCTCTTCCATCCTCTCTACCATGATTACAGTTTTTTCTCCCACAATACGTTGTTTTCATTTTGCTTAAAACAATTAATTAAAATGTGAGAAAAATCTCATGTTTCCCACACTTTTTTCCTCATTTCTGGTCCTATTTATTCTTTTGCATAGATTCAAGTTTCCATCTGGAATCAAGTTCTTTTGGCTGGAATAATATC
The DNA here is from genome assembly GCA_004027735.1 of Carollia perspicillata. NCBI lineage: Eukaryota > Metazoa > Chordata > Mammalia > Chiroptera > Phyllostomidae > Carollia > Carollia perspicillata. The sequence continues at coordinate 27,629 of PVKM010014226.1, forward strand.
ATTTAATCTTTTCTAAAGTGCACTTCTATAGCAGTGAATTCCCCAGATTTTTTAAAATCCTAAAACATTTTGCTTCAGCTTCTTGTGGTGGGATATTCTCCCTGGATATAGAATTCTACCTTTACACTTTTTTCTTACAGTACTTAAAAACAATTGCCTCATTATCATCTGCCTTGAATTGTCTCTGATGAGAAACTAATGATAATTACCTTTCATCTCCTATGTCTTACTGCTTTAAACATTGTTTGCTTTTAAGATTTTGTTATTATGGTTGGTTTTCAGCAACTTTATCTGTCTAGGTATAGTTTTTGTGTGTGTTTATCTTGCTCGATGTTTATTATGCTTTTCAGATTGGTATGTTTATAAATTTTATCAAATTTGAAATATGTAGCCAGTATTTCTTCAATTATTTTTCTGTACTTCCCCCACTCCATGCAGTTCTGAAATTTTTTGCACATGTATTTATCTACCTTATATTTTCCTATTGGTTACTGAAGTCCATTAACCTTTTTTCTCTTTCTGTTTCAGTTTCAATTACTTTTATTGCTTATTGCTATCTTCAGCTTCACTGATCTTTTCCTCTAAAATGTCTAAATTGCTGTTAAGCCCATCCAATGACACTTTTTTATTTTCTTTTTTGAAATATATTTTATTGGTTATGCTATTACAGTTGTCCTATTTTCCCTCCTTTATTCCCCCCCCCACATACCCACTCCCACTCACATGCCCCCTCTTTAGTTCATGTCCATGGGTCATATATATAAGTTCTTTGGCTTCTACACTTCCTATATTATTCTTAACCTCCCCCTGTCTACTTTCTACTTACCATTTATGCTACTTATTCTCTGTACCTTTTCTCCTCCATTCCCTTCCCACTCCCACACTGATAACCCTCCATGTGATCTCCATTTCTGTGATTCTGTTCCTGTTCTAGTTGTTTGCTTAGTTCATTTTTGTTTTTGTTTTAGGTTCAGTTGTTAATAACTATAAGCTTGTTGTCATTTTACTGTACATATTTTTGAACTTCTTTTTCTTAGATAAGTCCCTTTAACATTTCATTTAATAAGGGCTTAGTGATGATGAATTCCTTTAACTTGACCTTATCTGAGAAGCACTTTATCTGCCCTTCTATTCTAAATGATAGCTTTGCTGAATAGAGTAATCTTGGTTGTAGGTTTTGCCTTTCATGACATTGATACTTCTTTCCAGTCCCTTTTTGCCTGCAAGGTTTCTTTGTAGAAATCATCTGATAGCCTTATGGGAACTCCTTTGTAGGTAACTGTCTCCTTTTCTCTTGTTGCTTTTAAGGTTGGTTCTTTGTCTTTAATATCAGGTAATGTAATTATGATGTGCCTTGTGTTCCCCTTGAGTCCAACTTCTTTGGGACTCTCTGAGCTTCCTGAACCTCCTGGTAGTCTATTTCTTTTGCTAGATTGGGGAAGTTCTCCTTCATTATGTTTTCAGGTAAGTTTTCCAATTGTTGCTCTTCGTCTCCTCCTTCTGGTACTTCTATGATTTGGATGTGGGAACATTTAAAGATGTTGTGGAGGTTCCTAAGCCTCTCTTCATTTTTTTGAATTCTTGTTTCTTTATTCTGTTCTGATTGAATGTTTATTTCTTCCTTCTCATCCAAACCGTTGATTTGTGTCCCAGTTTCCT
>PVKM010014227.1:0-29288 GCA_004027735.1 Carollia perspicillata
AGTCTTTTAAAAACTTTTTTCTCTCTTTCTACAGGTCATCCTGATAGAATTTTTACCAAAGACACCGATTTTTCGACCAGATTAGCATTTACTTTATTTATAGAGACTTTCCAAGTATGTTGTCTTTCCAATGGTGCCTTGCTTGGTGCTCTTCTGGTGGTGACATAACATTGGTTCTACAGAATCGTGTGGTGTTTTTTTTTCTGTTTTTTTTTTTTTTAAATAACCGCATGTTATAAGTGTGCATTTTTGTCAAACTTTGCAACAGTTATTTCATACAGATGTTTAATACTTAAGTTATTGTGCTCTTTTCTGTTATGTATTCTGATTTTCAAGGATTACTTTTTTGTATTATCAAAAAAATACATTTGAACTTAGCATAAAAAGTGGCCAGCCTTTTATTTATCATCAAGGTACACACAGTGCTTTATTTATTAATTCCTTAATGTAGAAAAACACCTTTGTAAGACTCTACTTACCAATTCTAGAAAGCACACTCTTTGTTATTATTTTTCTTCCTTTTTGGATTTAACAGTTATTTTAAATTAGTATTCTTTAATAGCTTTTTGGAATTTAACATATCCTTTCTCATACAATTTCTAATGCTTTGTTTACAGCAGAAATATCTGTAACATTACAAAGACCTTTAAACAAGTTTTGAAAGGATTTCTGTCTTCAAAAGTAGCAAGGCAGGATTAAATTATTTTTTTTAGAATAGACAAATCAGTGGATGGTATGCATGCATCTAATGTTCACTAGAGCTCAGGATCATACATAGAGTAGCATTGCAATCTGTATATTTTTATCAAGAGGATAATAATGGCCTTATTTGGGTTACTTTTTATTGTTTTGTCAAATCTTACATACAAAAGTATGGGAATACTCCTTTAAAAAATTTCTAAGGAAAATATTTGTCCCAGTCTAACCCAGTTGTAGAAAACTTCTCTAAAGAGTTTTTGAAAGAAGGAAAAAATGCTAGAGTTAAAAGTAGGCTGGTATTTAATACCCCATTTATGTTTACAGCAGATTATTAGTAAGAAGTGGCGGGCATACCCAGTCCTGGTTCTCTCTGCGAGTCCGCTTTTGGTCCAGTTACGTGTACTGTCGTGATGGCGAGTGTGACAGTTAAAGCTGAACCAGATCAGCTTGTTGTTTTAAATACATACAAACATACATATTTCTTTTCTCCTTTTGGTTGTACATTTGTCCGTGCATTTTAAAACTTCCTGAATGGCTTATGTGTAAGTTTTTGTTTTTATAAACCTGAAATTATACAAATTTTAATGTGTCAAGAACTTGTTCCGTACAGCTGTGGTATCAAGCAATAATGTGAATAACTTTTGAAATTATATAAACTATGCTTAATCATTTGTATGAAGAATTGGTACCACTATATACAATACCTTTTCCCTTGTATTAAATCTTTTAAATACCAGTTTCATTAATTTATATACCTGTATTTTTTAAAAAGTGTTTCTTCGTACTTCTCCAAAGTATTGTAATTCTATATAAATTTGAATAATTGAATGCCAGTATTTTATATCCTATATCCTATATTGGACATTAGGAACTATCTTAAAAACTAGAATTTTTTTATGAGTTATTCATTTTCATTGTCCCCTGAAACACTTAACTTGAATTCGTAAAACACTCCTCCTCTGAAGAGCTCCAAGTACAAAGAATCCAGACACTGCTAGGCTGTGGCCGGCCACCATGCAGTAGTGCGATTAGAAGGTGACGCTGCTCAGAAATCTAGTGCTCCTCTGGTCGCAGCGTGGAAAAGCTGTACGGAGAGCGCCGGGTCTGCCTCGGTGTTCAGAAAGAGCAGACAAGTGTGACTGTGCAGACTGGGCGGCACAGTGTTCCGCGTCTGAAGTTTTATGAATTTGTAGAGCATCGTATTGATTACCTTTATAGGAAGAACTGTTCCTTTTTAGACATCATTCTTTCTCCTGTTATTAGTGTCCTGTAAGTTATCATTTTTAATAATTTCCTTAAGAATATTTTAACAGTAAGATAATTTCATAGTTGACAGTATTAAGTGTAGGATTTTAAAAAGCTTTTCTAATTCTATTGAGAGGTGTGTCAGTTGCTTAAAGATTCCCTAGAAGTGCTCACTCTTACTTCTGTAAAAGGAGAGGGAAGGGACCCTCAGCGCTTCACATGCGGCATTGAGGCCCCTTGCGCAGCGAGCAGTCAGACTTCTGTCTGTGCTTGGGTTTTCGTTAGTCGCTCCCAGTGTAACCCCTCTGGCTTAGCCTTTCTTGAGTCATGAATCTAAGTGCCCATTGTTACTGGAAGTTAGAAATACTTAAAATGATGATTTCTCTCCTGTTCCCATTTTCTGACTTAAAGTTTGTGAAACATGAACCATGAAAACCGACCACAGAAAGGTATTACTGGCAGCAGATCCAATGTATAGATTTTATATAGGCTAAAAGAATAACTTAGGATCTTGTTTATACATTATTGGCAGTTTACAATCAGTCCACCATTCCTGTTTGGAAACATTTTTTAAAATCAAATAATGTACTTTAAAAACTCTATTCTATATTAATTTATGACACATTTAGCTTCCAAGGTGGATATTGCCCCGCACTCATAAGAGGGTCACCTTACCTATGTAAAGTGGTCATCAAATGCTTTATTAAGACTCTTCAGTGACTCAGTTTTGCTCATTTAAAATAAACATGTAATTTAGACCTAAAATCAAGCAATGTTCAAACCTGGGATAATAGTAAACAGTGATTTCATTTTCTTAACTATAAAAACTACTTTTGTAATTGAATAATTTTAAATCAAGAAAAAACACAACTTTCTCCATGGTTGTGTTTCCAGAGTTAATTGTACAGATCTTCTGGTTGCTTCTTTATATTAGGCCGACTGTATAAAATTTGGACATTTCCTACCAGTTTACACTTATAAAAATATTAAACAGTAACATGTACAGCTGGACCCACGGGTTGCATGAGTCCCTCTGCTCTGGTTTTCTATAACGTGGTGTATAGACTGTCGGATTTTATGGTGTCCTGCTTCACAATTACAACATTTAGCTGCATGCCTGATTTTCACTACAAATATTTGCTTTGGCTCAACTGTCGGTCGGTAGTAGGAAATCGAAAGTACAGTGTGTTTAAAACTGTCTAGCTGAATTCCAGCAGCCAGTCCTGGACCCCCACTTCCTTCTCCCATCGTACGGAAGCACTGGGAGTCCTTTTGCTGTCCTCTTGATGTCCAGAGTCTTCGCTCAGGGACATAGTTCCAAATTGCCTTTCTATCTTCCCTCTCCAAAGCTCCAAGTAAGAATGTTAATTCTTTTGTATTCTTAGCTAGGTGTTTAGAAGGCCAGTTAAAATGAGTCAGTTACAATAAAGTGATGAAGAGCTGACACTTTCAATTCTGCTGAGGTGGTACTTACATTTTTGAAATGGAGTTTCTTAATTTCCCATTTTGATGCAGTGGTGTAATTGGAATTTCTTTTTCAATGGGTCTTATCTGTACAGACTCTCCAGGGAGGCAGTAATTAGATCATTGCATATGGGGTTTTGCAAACCACCATTTCTGAAGAAAGCTGATTTATGTCTAGTATTAGGATGGAAAGAATAGACTGAAGGCCAGTCCTAAACCAAACTATTAATTGTTTCATAATACTTTGTAACCTTTAAAAAGACAAGTTACTCTTAATTTTTCATAGATACGATAGCCAACTTTTTAGGAACCACACCTTTCATGTAAGTTGCGATTTAAAGGAGATTTGTCTTTAATTTTATCCTGTTCTATACTTTTACCAAGACTTTTAGGTAGTAATTTAAGAGAAACCTACAAATTGTTTATATTGTTAGTCTTCTTTCAGTGTACTTGTTTCTGCAGTGGGGAGCAATCTCCTCCTCCCATGGTACGCTGAAACAGCGGAGGTGGTTTGTATCTTTGACGGTTCTGAAAACAGAAATTCAGAATGCTAACACTGATTTTTAATTCATTTCTGTGTTGTGCAAGATCATCAGGTTACTTGGCCTCTTTGCTTTTATTTTCATTCCACAAAAGCAAGATATATGACTACCTCATATTTTTTAATCATTTATTTTGCTGTTATTTATTACATCCTATGTAAAAGTAAAAATAAGTAGCTAGATGTTTACTACTGAGGACTGAGTAGCTTTTTTTTTTAGTTAACAATTATTCAGATTTGGCATTTAAAATTAAAGCATTAGAATGAGTATTCCTTATATGTACTTGTAGTAATCTTTGCATATTTAATCAGGTAGACATTAAATCAGGTAGACATTAATCAGGTAGACATTAAATATAATACTTAAGAAAAGCATTTTTTCCTAGTAATACCTTTTAAAATATATTTTCATCTCACATACTTAAGCAAAATCACACCTTTAAAAAAATTTCTCTGCTTCATAACTTTGGTGCTCTGTCTGAATTTGAGAGTTGACTTCTTTTTTCTTTTTATGAAAAACAGATAGTATATTACTTTCCTAGCTCGCTCTCTCAGAAATATTTCAGTTAACTGACCACACCAGGCATTCTTAATTTTGGCAGATTGGCCATCTATTCCTTTTTTTCTTTTCTCCCTTTTTTCTTTTTTTAAGAAACAGTGTCAAAAACCAGCTTTCAGGAGAACAAAAGTAACAGGCAGTGTTTTGGCTACTCTCCTTTATCAGACCATAATGTACCTTCAGACTGCAGATTTTTCTCTCCTGTTACCTTTCTTACTGGTTCTTAATTTAGTAAAACTGGTTCCAGTTCTTTCTGACGTGGACACCACATAGACTTGAAATGTTCTTGAAGAAAAGAGTTAAGTAATCTGTTCTCTCAAGAAACTATTGTACTAAATAAAAGACCACATTTTCTTCTTTCTCTTTTAGTAGCAACTTATTTAATTTTAGGTAGTTACAGCAGTTGCATTGCATTGCCATGAACTCTTCATAAACAGGAGTTTGTGTTAACTAAAGTTATCACAACCCTGTTAAAATCTCCGTTTATTTTTACTTTTGTGGGAGCTAATGATGCTTTGCCCTCTCAGAAGAGTTTGGCATCATGAAACTGGCAGTGGGAGGAAGGGAGACATGATTGGAAAGCAGCCGCAGAAAGAAGCCTGCTGGCTGAGAGAAACACCTGCCTTGTTATCCTGCCTGCAGCCTGGTTTACCAGTTAGAAGGTTAGACAGTGGCCAGGAATTGCATGCAGCTTTATACTTTCTTTTATTATATTCCTTATGTATTACAATGGAAATTATTTTTTAAAAGAAGAAAAATGTTCTGGATAGAGTTTTCCTCCACTGTCATGTCTTTTGAAGAGATAGTGGGAGACTATCTGGAATAAAGTATTCTATATATCTTTTATAATTTGTGTGATAATTTAAAAACACTAAATAAGTGATTATAGGAATTTGTTCCTATGTCTTTAGTGGGCATGGAATAACTTTCAAGTATCAGGAACTTCTGATTGGTGAACAGTTACGTGGACCCAAGACCAGGGTCTCTATTACGCTTTTAGGTAATTCTAGTCACATTTAGCGAAGTCTAGTAACATTAAAAAAAATGCAAATAACTTTGGTAAAATATGCACTTGAATTTAAAGGTATATATTACTATTTTTTAATTACTAAGAAAGCCATTGCCAAACATATAAATCTTTTTATGTTGAAAAGATTCTGTTTCAGTTAAATGAAAATTTGTTGACCTTCATAATTGTGAAGAAATATGTAGATGGGTTATATTTAAGGTTGCTTAGTTTTTGGCTTTATGTTGATTGTTATGTATTTAGTCTTATAACATTGTCTTCATTGACAGAATTTTTTTAGTAAACAAATAGAGACCTAATTTGAACTTTGTTCATATGCTTCTAGTTGAGTTTTTGTTGTTTTAAGTGAGTCTGTTGTACCACATGACTTCAGCACATGATTTCATGCTCAGAACTAAAATATAAGCTAATTCACAGCATTTGGTCTTTAAATAAAAGTTCAAGCCAATTTAGGTGAAGTTGGAAATGAGTCAGGAGCTTAGAGATCAAATCACTTAAAATGAACTGGACCAAACTGTCTGTTGAAATGATCACATGAATGAATACACACACGTATTTCTTCTGTAGACACAACCTGTACAAATATCTGGGAATAAAATAACTGACATTATGAATATGAGTTTAGGAACTATGCGCAATAAACTTAAAGAAATTTTATATTATATGTTCATGAACTTGCATTATAGTTGGAAAAATACAAACTTATGTAATTAGCATTTTTCTCCGAAGGTCTTCTTTAAGTTGTCCCTAAATTTTAAAAGCCAATACAGCTTTTATATAGGATTCTCGATTATTCTATTTAGGTTTAACATTGGTTTAAGTTTTCAAGGGGAGGCAGAAATAATTCTAATTACCACTCTGTAAATATACATATTTAGCAATATTTAAGTAAAGTTTTTTCTGTTGCATTGTATCAAATGACTGTTTGTCATACACACTTTTATTTTTTCATTTTACCTGATTGACTCAGATTTTAGTGCAGACCTTTAAGAAATAGTTTATATATATATAGAAAAAAATGTGTGTGCATATATATACACGTACACATCAGATAAAGTAATAGTAACTCAGTTTACTAAGGCATCTTTTTTTCAGTAGGTGGTAAAGATGCTTTTACCTTCATCACCTGCATTGTTTTAGTTAAAATGCAAAATGAAATTGATACTATTTTAAACATTTAAAAACTAAGAAGGAAATTTTGTATTTGTGGATTGTTTCCTTCAGTCATCTCAATATTGCAGTTTTAAAATAATTAATTCCTTATTTTCTGAATTTCTATCTTTTTTTTGCCTTTTTTTCATCCAAGACAAATGTGAGAGTTCTCAGCAGCGTATTAAGTTTCCCTTTTCACAAATGGAGACCTAAGCAAAAATGCCATTTCTGCTCGCAGTAGTTACTACCTCAGAATCTGTCACTGAAAGCCCAAAAGATAGCCGAACCTTTTATACCTACAGCCTTAGATATTGTTAGATAGCCATTCAATTTTCTTTGCATTATATGTGAAATGAATATTTCTTGAGACTTTTTTGTTTGCTTTACTAAAGAAATCAAGGAAGGGAAGAAAAAACTCAAAAAACAAAACAAACAAAAAACACCCTGTAACTCATGTGAAGCATGCAGGGTGTTGTAATTTCAGTTTGCAAAGCGGTGTGATACAATGTTGCTGAGCCAAAAGCACACGATAGATTTAATGTAGCCAATTGTGTACTTTTGAAAAAAAGAGTAACTGTTCCCTGTGAGTTAATTTTGGATTTTTTCAAAATCTCTCTTTTAGGCTTTGTGCTGGATTCTTCCAGACAAATGCGTATTCCATGTGGGCCACTGTTCTGCTAAATGCTCTCAGTTCTCCTTTTGCAATCAAGATTATGTTGCTAAGGAGATTTTGCTTTTATTGGTGCCATTGATTTGTGTTAATACGTTTTGAATACCTCTCCGTATTCTTCCGTAGACAAGGCCAAAAGAAAAACTTCCCCGAGTTTCCCAATTTACATTACAAATGGAGCGGTGGTGTAATGAAGCCGATATAAAGTGGGCAGTTGAAAGGGAACTAAAGAAGGGCACTCAAGTGAGAAATGAAGAAATGTGCCCAGTGTAGTCTGTGGGCTGCCTTTGGTCCAGCTGCAGGAACTGGCTCTGGCCAGAGGTAGAGTGAGCGAGCACCTCCCTCGGCAAAGACCACCCACTTTTTAGAGCCCAGACTGGCACGCCACAGATTACCTCATTGACTGATAGACGGCCATTAAAGAGTGAGACACTTTCTGAGGGGCAGAGATGATTCTCTCTAACCCCAAATCTCTGAGTCTTTTCTTGAGCGTGACTTAAGACTAGAGACTGTATACCTTGTGACCTTCAGTTGTCCTTAAAGAAGCCCGGATCAACCAGTTCTTCAGTTGTAAGGACTACGTATTTAAATATTTTTGTTGGTGTGATGTTCTAGGTAAGAAGGATGTTAACTCTGTTAAACTGGAGGTTTTTGTTATGTGCTCCCGGCTTTAGATCATATTCTAGACTCCAAAGATTCTCTTCTCGGAAACTCATACACTCAGATCTGAGTGGAAGGAGAAGGCCAGCTCGACCTGCCTCGAAGCAGTGCAGGGACTTGCCGAGGCTGCCGTGTCGGGGGGTGCTGAGCTGTGCCTCTGTGGCACCGTGATGCCCCTTCACTGGTTCACCTTGTTCAAACATGCCAGCGTTAATGCTGTGTTCTGTCCTGTTTTTTAATCGGCACAAATATTGCACTGATGGAACTTGAAGAAATTTTAGACATTTCAAATTAGAAATGTAAAAAATAATGCAAAACTGGAGAAAATTGCTACCCAAGTCAGAGGAAATTAAGAATTGATCGCAAGGGAGGCAGTCTCAAGAATTAAATGAACAGCCCTGTACTATTTGGAAGTGAAAAATGGGTATTCTGTTAAAACATGTAACTACTTCAGCAAAATAAAAGTCTAAAGTATCAGTTCTTTAATATTGAATGATCTGGGCAAGAAGCATAAACTGCAGAGGCACTCTGCTATCACTGGGAAACATGAAATTTATTTTTTAAAATTAAAAAAAATCCTTAATTCCTGTAATTATACAATAGTATCTTTTCAGTAGATATTTTCCCCTAGAAGATGCTTGTCAACTGTGCTTCATGGGTAAAATACCCATTTTCAGACTAAATGCATTTTTGTCTTATGCCCCCAAATTTTAGGTTACATGTAGTTCTGGGTTTTTTTCCTTTAATATTTTAAAAGCTTTTAAAATGAAATCTCCAGCTTAAAGACTAAAGTTGAAAAGTGTAGGGATGAATTTTCATTTTCAGTCTGGCACTTCAGCTCTGTCAATGGTTTCTGTGTTAACGATACCATTCTTTTATGGTATAATCCTAAAGTTAAGGATTGTATGAATGAGGAAATAGGCCAAGAATTAATTACAGGTGAAAGGTAGCTAGAAACAAAGTACTTTTATGGGATATATTGAGAGGTTTTTTTTCCCCCAAATTAGAAATGATCTATTGAAACTTGCTTTTAAGTTGCTTTAACATTCTTATTCTTAACACTTGGAAAGCCTGATCTCAAGGGAAGTTCATGTATATAAAACAAGCAGCATAGTTTTATTCTGAGCGTCAGACATAGAACCCCCTTACGAAATTATTTTTTAAAGATGAGTAAAATTTATCAGTAACATTTATGAAGAACCAGTTTTTCATAGTCTCTCTGTAACATACTAAGTGCTATGTCCTAGAAGGTGGTTTTGTAAATGAATGCAAGTAAGTGTAAGAAATCAGCCCCTCTGCCCTATTATGTGACCAATATTTCTTCCCTATATTGCTTAAAGCAAAGACGCGTTAGGTAACTTAAAATGCATGGCATGTTTTTAAACTGTCGAAACCATCAACAATTAGGCTGCATCAGGAAGGACAGCTTAGAAGAAAGTACATGCGTAGGAAAGCACAATCTTCCTTCCAGTTCTGTCGGCACTGGGTATTGCTCTTTAGCCGTGGTCCACGTCGGCTTAAAAAACGTTGGAATCTCAGAGCTGGAGGAAATCCCAGAGACGTCCAGTGAAGATGTGCATTAGAATCAACTGGGGAGTTTTCGTTTTTTCAAGTACACGTGGCTATGCCACCACCACTGCCACCCCCGATTAGCATTGGAAAGAGAGGGGAGAGCATGTATATTATGAAAAAAATTTCCAGTTTTGATAAGACATCTTCCCTTTGCATTCTAACCTTATAATGACCTGGGGAGTCTGTCGAATTTCTCAGCTTATACGATAGATAATTAGTGACGGTGCTAGGACTAAAACTGCAGGCATGTGACCGCTGCTACACGAGTGTGGGGTGTTTCCTTGTGATAAATACTATAAATAAAATGTTGCCTTTTGCACACTTACCAATTTTTTAAAGTCCTAAATGTAACTGTTTGAAATCAGAAAGCAGCATCAAGATGGACTGTAACTCAAAGAGTGTCACTTACACCTAAAGCACCTAAAGGCAAATTGTTACAACCCCCCCAAAACATGGTTCTCTCCACGAGTGATGACATTCTGGCTCTATTGCCAAACCTGAGAACTGTGACTTAGACATTAAATTATTTATTGCTGTTCTGTGTGAAAACATTTAGAATGTCTGGCAGCCGACCAGACCCTGAGTTAAACACTCTACAGCCTGACTAGACTGTGGGGTAGCCAGCTTCACATCAGATTAAACACATTCTCTTCATGATGAATAGCTCGGAACTCAAAAACTGTATTTGGTTACCAAAAAATGCAAGGGTGTGTTGTTTTCTAAATTAAAATTTTATGTTTTACTGACATCTGTGATTGTCAAATGCATTTTCTTTGGTAGTGGTGAGATGGAAGAAAAATGGACAACAAGGGACTTTTGGGACAGAATTTTTTTAAAAAGTATTCCAGCAAGGTTGGACACAATGCAGCTTAGAGGTGAACATTCATGCATTTTGTATTGAAAAAATTTACATTTCATTAACATTTTAAATTACAAAGGCAGGTCTACAAATACCAGTATGTGTGTGTGTGTTTTCTCATTGCATTTTTCCAAGCAAACAGTGATGTAAGTGTATATCCCGTGTCCTTGCCATTAATTTCCCTTTTTATTTTAAAGTATAAGCTAACTGTAATCTATGGTAACAATCTCAGTGGGCTCTGCTGTACCTTACAGATCTGTGTACATGTTTCCTTATGTAATAAATTCTTTGGGATGATGAAGGCTGCTCTGAGCACTATTGCTCAACTATGTAGTAAACCAGTTCTTCACAGACTTGCCATTCTAGTTCTGCATCTGCATGGATAGAAATTAACCACGTTAATACTGAGTGAGAATATAAAAATGTGATATTTGATGCTTAACATTCATGGGAGATTAGGATGGAACTATTCAACTCCAGCTTGACATTCTTTCAAACATGGTATACTTTGGGAAGTTCTGTGAAGTTTCAATGAACTTGAAAGGGTGGTGGAGGAAATAGTGGCAGACTAATGCAATGAATTGAAAGTCCACGATCAAGGAAGCTGGCTGTCCAGCGGGCTGCCAGTTCAGGGTAATTGACAAGCAGGTGCCTGAGAAATAATAGGGAAGGTCCTAGTTTTGGTTACTGGCATCAGTAATAGTGACATTATGGCTTTAGACCATAATTGAAGAATATGTTTTCTGGGAGTAAAATCATGTACCCTATGAATTTAACGTGTGTTAGTTACTCAGTTGCAGAAAGCTGTGTCTAAAATGGTTTTTACTGGCCGAAAGACGTTTTACCAGAATCCCTTATTTAAGAATTTGGAGTGGATCTCCCGTGAGAAGGAATCACCAGTCAGGTTCACGGGAAAGTGGAGGGAGGGTGGCCCCCACCCCAAAGCCACACAGCTCCGTCACTGACACCCCCGAATCTGCCTGACCGCTACACCTAGGTCGGGCCGCTGACTGCTCAGCAGGGCACAAGCTTCCCTCAGTCTGGTGAGAGGGAGTCTGCAGGGTGTGGAGCTGAGTTATTTCTGCTATTCAGTAATTCAAAGTGTTGGCAAGAGACAGAAAGTCAGTAGTGGGCCTGCCTTGGAATAACATTTAGATTTCACAATTTGGGTTTTATTTTTATGTGTGTTTTGACAAAATGGTTCTTTTCCTTCGGCAAGAGAAGGTTTAAGCTTTTGAGCTTTTCGAAACAGCTAAATATAATTGTTGAAATTTAAAAACAAATCCCATAAAAACAAAGAGAATGTCAAATATAATTTAAGATAGAATAGTAAATCTGTTTACTAATAAAATTGCCTTTTGAAGATAGCTCTCTCAAAAACAAAAGGGGAAAACAAGTTCTAAACATTTATTACTATCTCAGTGCCACCTTCAGCACATGTTTTCTTTGACCCCAACTTCATTCTTAACAGTTTTAAAACAGGTGGTTAGATAATCCCTTTTCCTGAACCGAAAAGGAATCCGGCTCAGTTTTTAACATCTCTTAAACGCTGCCCTGTTAATATACGTTTTTATTCAGAGGATTGTTACATTTAAGTAGATAAAAGAAGGTGTCTCTTATCTCACACTAGTTAAAAATGACTATTTCTGTTACTTCTCACTACATGTTTAGCTTTGAAGACTACTTCTACTGATTTTTTTTACATCAACTCAAAATTCAGAAGGTGCAAAAGAGTAGTTGCTAGTTCCCAACCTCTGTAGTGCGCTTTCACAAAGCAATCATTTTATTGTGGGCTTTTTGTTTTATTTTTGTTAGTAGTATTTATTTTCCTACTAGTTATCAAGGACGTGTATTGTTCCTGTGTCCCCAGTCTGGTAAACAGTAGCCTGGAATAGCAGATGAAGACTTTTCTCAAAAAATATGTCACAGTTTACTTCCAAGGAATGACGGCTGTAACCCAAAGACCTGTCGAACTTCATTCCAGGGCGAGGGAAAAAATCCAGGTAATAAACTGCCTTCCAGCCCACAGTAGAGTTTAGGAAACTGGTCTGAAAACCAGTTGTCCACCATCATGGCGAATGCCGAGTTTTCCACGTGGTTGATGTAGGCTTGAGTGCCCAGTGACAGAGCTAGAAATACGGTACCAACGAAACGGAGGTGTTCAAATTGTTCTGCTGAAGAGGGCCAGACCTTAAATTGGCTCGGTGAAGGAAAGGTTCATAGAACGTGCGTGAGGGTTGGCCCATCCCCAGGCATTGTACAAAGTGCAACGGATATCAAGGGAAGTAACCTCTCTCCTGAAGAGCTGAGACTGGAGGAATAAGCATGTACCATGGCCTGATAAGTGCCAATAATCAGGGGAATTACGGGTGTAGTGAGGCTTCAAAGGAGCAGTAAAATTCGTATTGAGTGGAAAGGTCAATGAAGAGAGAGTTAATTTTGAAGGATCAGGTGAACCAGTGGACGTGTGCAAAGGCAAAGAGTGTATAAATATGTTGCATTTAAAAATGGGTTCTGCATGACCAATAATAGGGAAGGGTTGCCTGGTACATAGTATCTGTTAAGTTAATGAATTATGAGGAAGCATCAAAATATAAAGCCAGGAAAGGGGAAAGGGGCATGCGTATCATACTGAGATTTTAATCTGATGCTATTAAAGAATTTTTTTATTTGATTTTGTTTTTTAAGCTTTTATTTAGTTTTAGAGAAAGTGGGGGAGGGAGGACAAAAAGGGAGAGAAATATCGATGTGGGAGAGAAACATCAGTTGGTTGCCTCTCACACGCCCCCAGTCCGGGACCTGGCCTGCCACCCAAGCATGTGCCCCAGCGGGGAATCAAACCCGCTACCTTTTAGTTTGCAGGGGGGCACCCAAACCACCGAGTCACACCAGTCAGGGCTAAAGAATTTTTAGAAAGTGAGTGCACCTGATCATATATGCTATTGCTAAAGCTTATTCTGACCCTGAAATAAGCCAAAATAAACAAACCCCAATGTTAATCCATTTTAACCTGTAGAACTAGCAAGTCATAATTCCTTAACCCACTGTTTTAGCAGTAGGACCAAATAATAGGTACAATAAAAGGAATAGAGATGTAGAAAAATGGTTTTGACCTTTGTTTAACTGTAAGACTAGCCTTCTAACAATCTGGCTAGTTATCTGAGACATTATCAAGGGAGTCAGACCTGGAATCTAATCTGGCATTGCCATTTTCTACCTGTATAACCTTGGAAGTGTTACTTAACAGCTCTCTGCCTCTGTTTCATCATTTGTAACATAGAGTTATAATAGCATGTGTTTCAAGAAATAGCTGTGTGGGTGAAATAAAAATGCACATGTTCTGGCCACACAACCGGAGACTGCTAGGAACACAGAAGGAGAGGAACAAAATTTGGTTTATTGCTTGTTGAAATTAGAGCATACACAATGGGGAATGACTGGGGGTGTTTACATCAGCAAAAGCCCTTGCTGAAGGATTTAGGCTCACATTAAGTATTTGGAAGATTTCACGGAAGCCCGAGTTTGCTCTGGATTTAGATTGTCTCGGGAGGTAATTTTAGGGTTGGGTATTTGATGGAGCTTGTTAGAAGGTGGGAAGAATGCAGCAATTTAAAGCTGTAATTGTGAAAGAAGGCAGCAGTAACTAGGATTGGGTGGGAGAGGCGGGTGTTTGGCAGTTTGTCCTTTGCAGTGTGACTTTGTTTTTGTCTGTATTTAGACAAAATGATGAAGAGTTCTTGTCTGTCTCATTTCATCAGGGCCACAGAGTGACATCGTCTGATACTGGTGTTCTGTGAGACTGAGGCTGCGTGTTCCACAGGAGAACACCAAGGCCTAGCTGATCGTAACGAGCCAGCTCAGGGACGCCAAGGGCTGCTTTTCTCCTTCTCAATACTTAGCACAATGCCTGGCACGACGTTAAAACTTAAAGCATGTGTCCCAAGGAATTGTAATACTGACCTCAATTCTCCAGTGCATCCTAACCCTAGCACAGTGGACGGTTGGTCTGTTTTTGAGATTGCTGTAACAGTGTTGTTCTAACCTGGTTGGCCAGCATCTTCTCACTCCTTTTCTGTGGGAGATTTTTCTTAGCCTTTAGACTTTAAGCTAGTATCTTAATACTCAAAACGGGTAAATTAGACTATTAAACTTGTAACAACAGATTCTTTTAACACTTTTACAAACATTTCAAAGTTTAAAAATCTATTCCAACATCTTCATTTTAGGTAAGTATAACACTGATAAACCTTTTATAGTATTTATCAGGACAGAACTTAAATGTTCATTGTAAGTATAGTTATTTGTGCAATAGCTGTATTCCCTTCTGCTATACCATGAAAACCAGGTCTCATGAAGAGATGGATCTTGAATAACTGAAGGATGAAGAAAAAATAAATTGTGCTTGGAAAGTGAAACCAAAACTAACGTATATCAAGAGGTCACTGGATGCCAAGTGCTATCTTTGGCATGTTACAAAAGTCGTAATGCAGTCCTGGGCGTAAACGGTAGTCTCTCTGTCCTGCGAAGGAAGCTTTGACTGAAGCTGAAGTTAAGTAACTTGCTCTTCTAGGAAATGATAAAACTCATTTCCAGATCTGTGTCATTCATCAAACATTTAATGACGACTCATCTTGTATTGTAGTGGGAATTCAATTTAGCAAAGCCTGGAATTAGCACTTGCTACTTTGTAGTTTCTTTAGCTCCATCTACTCTCCCCCTGTCATAGTCAGTCGGGAGTGTCAACTCGTTTTAAACGCAGCTATCCCTTGCTCTGGGCTTGCACCTAACAGCTGAGTGGGGCTGGGAAAAAACCCTACAACCAGGCAGGGCTAATTTAATTTTTAGTTTATTACCACACATGTCAAATAGGTATGACCCAAAGGTCTTACTATACAGCATGAGGCAAAAGTAGTTACAGTTGTGAGTATGCAAAAGTTTATTACTTTATTATTATTTACTGTATTCCTTTCCATCCAAACAGCTATCAACCTACTTCTGCCCACCCTGTATATACTTCACAAATAGGTTTGTTCTTTCACTCTCCAAAATTACTTTGTCAGACCTTCTCTCTTCAAGTCTCCAGCACCTTCTCTTGGTAGCAAAATCTTGCCACTGGCCTACAAACATTCTCTTTTTCCTTCCATCGGTAAACAAAATAAAACCCTCCTGGACCTCACATCCCCTTCTGCTACGTCTCACACCTCACAGGAAGCTGCTCACGCCGGCTCGCTCCTATGGACCCTTGCCGGGTTTTGGTGATCCCCTCCCCCGAAACTGCCTCTGTCAAGGTGGCCAGATAGCCTCACTTTGCCAAGTCAGTAGTCACTGTTCCGTTACCCAAAGCGTTCGCTCACTGGACCATTCCGTCTTCTTCATACCTCTCGTTTCCTGGCTTCTCCGACAGCGTACTCTTCCAGTGTCTCGCTCCTCGTTCCCCTTAGCTCCGAAATGTTACAGCAGGCTGGGGCTCCGGTCTGGACTCGGTCGGCTCTTCCCCTTTTCTCCCCAATTCCATCTAATCCGTGGTTCAGATACTATCGATGTGCAAGTTCATATTGTCAGCCCTATACATTTTGCTATCCAAGTGCCAACTGAACACCTCTCTACTCGAATAGCAAACAGGTATTTCATACTTGAAATGGTCAAAGCAGGCCTCTTGGTTTGCTCCCTGTGAAAACTGTTCTTCATTCTTTCTCACCTCAGTATATGGCACCTCCTTTCGCTCAGGTATTCAAGATGAAAACTGAGAAGCTGTCTTTTTCCCTCTTCCCTGAACTCTACTTCAGGAGTGTATCCTCAGTACACGAATTGCTCTCCCCATCATTGCTCTCGCTTGGGTCTGAGCTCCCGTTACCCTCCGATAGTGCTTACCTGAATTACTGCAGCAGCCTCTTGGCTGTTCTTCCAACTGCCCACTTGCTCTGGCCCTGGCCTCCCTCTGACGTCACTTCCCACTGCCCAGCCCCCAGTGTCAGCCACTCCAGTCGGGCGAAGTTCAGTCCTCCTTTGGGGTCTTTCATCCATTGTCGCCTCTGCTAGAACGACTAAGTCCTCTTGCCCTTCAGGTCTCGGCACAGATGTCCCTTCACCAGTGAACCCCTCCCCAACCACCCAATCTGAACTCTCTACCCAGTCAGTATCTGATTTTACATACCTGATTATACATTTTACTATCTGCACTTACTCATATTTGTGTCACTTGACATGTCTTCTGTTAGAATACCCGTCCCATGAAACTGGGGACCTTGTCTGGCCACTTTAACCCCCTACATTGTATTCCCAGAACCATGAACATTGCCTGACACACGACAAGTGCTCGGTAAATATTTGCTGAACAGATAAATGTTGTAGCCACGTTTACTTTAATATAGCACTGCCTCACCCCACAACTTGGCCCCTAGGACAATGTGCCTCGTTTTCCCATGCCCTGTGTGCCCACGCTTCATTATCTCGTTCCTTCCTCTAAGAAGCGTCCCACTCCTTCTGCCTGCGCTAGCCACTGTTAGAGATCTACAGTCTCCAAACCCCTTCAGAATGAAAGGAGGGATGATAGTATTCTGAATAAACATCAGCGAGGAAGCTCACTGATGAGTAAGCTATTGGTAAATTATCAATATATGCCACAACAAAAAACAGAGGTACTCAAAAATCTACTGCACCCTCGAGTATCTGGGTTGACCCTTGATTGAAATAAACAAGTTATACCTTCCTGATGTGGCTTATAAAAGTAATACAGCATTATGTGATGTGAAGAGAAATCAGAGGCCCGAGTGTGCTTTGAAAGTGTTAGCATCTGATAGGTCACAATTTTAGACCACACACCAACTGTCTTAGGAGGAAAAACATGTCTACCCTTTCCATGTTTGTCAAAAGTTGAGTTAGAAGATAGGCCCAAGACAGCAATACTCTTTTTTCCAACCACAGAATAATCTTTATCAAAATTGTTTCCCAGCCCCCCATGAATGAGACAATGTAACTCAATTAATCCAAAGTTACTTCATAATGTGTGTGTGTGTGTGTGTGTGTGCGTGCACGCCGAGTAAGTTTACTGAGCATTTAAAAGTGGAAAGCAGAGTATGTTTACTACTCTGATTTACCTTGCCTTTTTTCCCTTATTCAAAATTTGTTTTCAAAAGTAGAAACTCTTCTGTATACTAAGATAGTTAACTTTAGGAAACAGGTCACTCACAGCTAAATTAAAGATTAGCAATCCCTGAGTCAAGGGCTGTCTCTGACTAATCTGTTACTGTGCTCACTGGGCTGTTAATTTTTCCCAGGTCTCTGCCGCTTCCTTGATGAAAGGGGATGGTGTTCTAGTCAACATCGTTAGGGTACAAAACAAAATGATACCTGAGCAGATTAGGGAAACTTTTTAAAAATGGTCATTTGCACTTGGGCTACTCACTTAATCATTATCTATAAACAAATGTTGAAAAAAATTGGAATTTTATTATGTGTTTAAGACAGTGAAACAGTTTTGCCAAATAGTTTGGGAGTGAGGTCATTCCAGAAAAAAAAAGAAAGAAAGAAACAGACATTAACAACTAGTCATGAGATTTTAATTACAACAAAATATGTTTCTTAAAATAACTATGGAAGATAAAATAAACCTGTTTTCTTTTTCTCTATTACTTGCACATTATTGATGAATTAGACTATACCAAAAGTAAATTTAAAATAATCCTGAGTATTATTACTTATCACTTTAGTTCAAGAATAGTGGGGTTACTATTTATACTGAAAGCCAAGTCCTACGTGCTAACTCAAAACTCAAGATAGTTGGAGCCAGACGGGACCTGAATCACTGTGGCCTGGGCCTCAGCCTTCTCTCCCAACACCAGCGGCTCCCCATTGTGCTGTGAAGCTAGCCTGATGAGCCCTAATCCTTACTTTGTACTCATTCCAGCAAACCCAGCCCCTGTGGTAGCTAAGACTCCTACTGTCAGTCAGTCTGTAATAGTGACCGCCTCTAGGGCCCTCTGCTGTGCACCACGCCCACCGGGCCTGGGAGAACCACCACAGAATACAGGCCATTTACGGCTCTGCTGAGGGTAAATCAGACTTGGGGAAGGCTCGGAGAGGAGGGTTTTTCACAGCACAGAAAGGCTTTAAACATTCTCTCCTTCGCTTATGATGAAAAATATTTGCAGCCCCGAGGCTTTCCCACAAAGGAGTGATGCTCCCTGACAGATAATACAAACTCTGAAGAATGAAGTTGAGGGTCAGGGGACTCCCCCTGCCGCCATTCTCCTCTTTCCAGTGACAAGGTCGTAGTGCATGGCCGGCAGGTGGGGGATGTGTTGACTTCCTTTACTTCCTTGCACTGCAATTTAAAGAAGAACAGATAGAATGGAACAAAAGAGCCAGATCAAATTATTTTTTAAAAATCAACCTAGAGCCCTGGCTGGTGTAGCTCAGTGGATTGGCATGGGCCTGTGAAGCAAAGGGTCGCTGGTTCAATTCCCAGTCAGGGCACATGCCTGGGTTGCAGGCCAGGTCCCCAGTAGGGGACACATGAGAGGCAACCACACATTGATGTTTCTCTCTCACTCTTTCTCCTTCCCGTCTCCTCTCTCTAAAAATAAATAAAATGTTTAAAAAATCAACCTAGAGTTCTTAAAAACAAGGAAGCACTAGGAGGAAATGAGGCAGGGGGAACCTAACAGACAAGTGGTGGCACCTATTTTTGTAGGACAACAGCAAGGGCCACGAAGGGTGGGGCCCCTTCTTCTGGAAATGCCCTCCGTATAGAGGGCAGTGAGACTCAGGCTCCACAACCACATGCAAGACATGAGTGAGGCATCAGTGGACAGCAGGGAGCTTGTGTGCAGATTCCGGACATTTGCCTCTCAGCTCATCTCCCAGGCTCCGCACCCCTCTGGTCTGAAAGCCCCTGCCCCCTGTGTGAGGAGAGCGCAAACAGGAGGGAGAGGGAGCGATAGGGGAGGGCCTTCCCCAAGTATCCGGTGGCGGTATTGTCCTCGGCTCACCAAGAGAACTCTGCACAGTGCGACTCCTATTAGAAATGAGAACAAGTGCCTATTGTTTAGGCTTAAACAACTCTAAGGGTTTCTTCCAGAGATAATTAATTTAATTAAAATGGTCCCTGAGGCCAAACTGAGCTTCATATTGAGCACTACACACATTCCTTCCAAATTCCAGCACCAGGCTATTCAGAACAAGCAAGCCATCAGGCATAACTCAACCGACATACTGGGCCTGGCCCCTTGGACTTGCTTCTTCCCTCCTCTTGGACCGGAGACCCCAGCCCAGGGGCTGGACACGAGGCTCTTCCTAGGTGGAGGAGAGTGCCATTCGTTCTGATGAAATCAAAGAAAAGATCACCTTTCATCTATTGATTTAGATCCAGAAATGATGAGGTATTTCCCCCATCCTGGTGATGTAAGGGAGCAGTTTGGCTTACTGACTACATCCAAATGAACAGTCCTGCATATAGCCTCAGTCCATTGGCGCTCAACAAACAAACATTGAATAAATGAGTGGATAAGTGAATAAAAACCAATTCCTTTGGTTGGCTTTTCGGCCTGTTGTCTTTTGGAGTAAGGAAGTGAGTTGAGTAGCATGCAATCTTAGGTCAAAACTACCGAAGTGTCCTGTGCCCCAGGGGCACATAGTAAGACACCATGGCACTGAATGGTAGTTCTTTGTGTTTTATGGGGGGTATAATTCAACATGCTCAGTCCAAACCCTGAGACAGGCACAATGTAAGAAGCCACATGATACGGTCACTGAGCAAGCCGACTATTACAGGGTCAAAGACTGGGCTCCTAGCGCTCCCTCTTTCTGGTGTTCTGACCATGAGTTGATTTTTATCCCCCTCTCTGCCTCGTTTCTTCATGTAGGAGACAAGAATGACATGAAACCCAACTCCCAAGGTTACTGTGCAGTTTCAGTAAAATCTGCACCCAGCGTGTCCTGAATGCCCCCTGTGTGCCAGGTGTTGCTCTACACGTTTGGGATACATCAGGGAGCAGAATAAAGATCCTTGTCTATGATGCTTGTAGTCTAGCAGGGGTAGGGGGTGGGGGACAAGCAAAAACCCATAAATATAATAAAATAAATATACGATACGTTGGAAGTTCCATGCGCTGAGAAAAATCGTAGTGTGGGGTAAGCATTCCAAAGGAAGGGCTGGGTGGTGTGGGGGGGTTGCAGTTTTATACAGGGTAGACAAGGGCAGACACTGCAAGCCTCATTGACAAGGGGATGCTCCAACAAAGATTTGAAGTTGATGAGGGAGTAAGCCCTGTGTAGAGACGGAATGTTCTAGGCAAAGGGAACAGCCAGTATAAAGGCCAGAGGGCAGAAGCATGCCAGGCATGCTTAAGAGCAAAGAGCAAAGAAGCTAGTGCATCTCAGAAGGGGAGCAGTAGCTGCAGAACAGGCTGTGTAGGACCTTGAGGCTGTTGTCAGAACCAGCAGTGAACCGGGAAGCTTGTCTGACCAGATAGCCCAGTGGTGGGCGGTGCGGTGACGGGCCGGGGTGAGGGGGGTGGGGGTGGGGGTAGGGGTGACTGAGGGAGAACTACTAGCAAGTTCGTGTGCTGATTATCCAGTTGTTCAAATGATCCAGTTGAGTGAATGGTGATGATGAAAGAAGGAGGAGGAAGAGCTGCTACAGGGGTGTGTGTGAGTAGGTGAGAGGGATCCACTCTAGGTGGGCGCACAGGGGTCCATGGCAACCGGCCAGGTGACAGCGCGCGTGGGTGGAGGTGCTGGAAGAGGGGTAGATGTGGCTGAAGTTTTCCTCTGGTTCTCTCAAATTTCTTAAGAGAAGTAGGAAGCAAAGTCATCTGCTGAGGGGAAAGGGGAGAAGAAAGTATGAACTTGTTCTCCAGGAGAACAGGGCAGTAAATGGACTGAGGCAGCATTAAGGGCCCACTTAAGGGTTAATGACCATGAGCTCAAAATGAGGTCAGTCAGCACAGTTGCTTTTCACCAGACATATTCAACCATTCTGGTACAAAGAGCAAGGTTTGCCAAGGCTGTGGTTTTGCTAAGCAAGTGGGACAAAAAGAGAGGGCCAAGGGGATTCAAAGGGAGTAATTGCAACATGGTAGTTTAAGCCTGGTAAGGACAGGAGAGGGGACCACGAGTAAGAATGGGGGAAGGATCAGTGGGCTGGAGCCCCCGGTGGTTTAGAAGGCCTGGAGGGCTCGGGGTACTAGGAAGAGTGCGCTGGCAAGATAGGAGGTGGAGTCAGAGTGGCGTGTGCCGAATTCAGACGTGAAAGTGGATCTAAAACCTGAGGACAGTGTCTGGTGAAAGTACACGTTTAATAATAAATAGCTATTGTTAGGAGTGCATGATACCTTACCCAAAATCTTTGAGACGAGCTATGTTTCATAATCCAGAATTCTGCAGATTGTAGAAGGCTGTGGGGTGCACTCACATCCCTGCTGAGGTTCTGGGAAACCCGTCATCGAGCGCACTAGTGTTCCCTCCGCACAGGTGTGGGTATTCACGTTAGGTGGGGTCGACGGCTTACGCAGCTTAGGCCAGACTCCAGTATTTAGTAAGTCTGGGCACTGAACTTAAAAAAAAAACTAACAACTTTGTCTTTAAGAGCCTTTGTGATTACAGAATTGCAGACAAAAGAAGGTGAACCTCAACAGATATTTTAACTAAGCATTTTGAATTTAAGGGAAACCAATTCATTTCTCTATTTCAGTATATTTCTTTTTCAGTATAAAAAGAAGGGCTTTGAGTATGAAAATTCTCTGAGTTACTTTCAGGCTTAACATTTTATGATTCCTTGATACCCTTTCCTGGACGTTTTAAGACTTTTGTTTTACTAATAAGCTCTCCATAAGACAATTAGGTAAAGAGGCTGGGCCTAAATTTTATATTAATAAATGACCTTATTTTTATTGATTATTATAGTCCTGCTTAAACTGATAGTATCAGAAGAATTTAGAAAGTTCCCATATGCAAGGCTAAGAAAAACACAAGTCAGTCACAGGCCTTTGAGCGTCTGTCAGATTTGTTGAAACCTCTCAGGTCAGTTAAGTTAGAAGGAGGTCAGGCTGAATTCATACAAAGTTTTGATGAAAGCACTTACAAAACACTGCTTTTGTGTAATTATATTCAAGTTCATTTTTATAACGGCTGAGTGTTTCCCAGTAGCTGTTAAACCACGACGTGCGTCAGTGACCGCATGAGGCTGATTTTTAATTTAATTCATAACCTCATTTGCATATAGTATTCTTTCAAAACACTGAAAAAAGTGGCTGTGCCCTTGAAGAGGAGTCGGGACAGTCCCTGCTCTGGTTGCTTCTTCGTATCTCAGCACATCCTGTGTCTGCACGTAGATGGCAGCCCGGCTTTGCCCGGTCATCACAGGCCCCCCCGGGCAGGCTTTCCAGGGCGGAATTCACTTTCCGGAATCCGGCAACATTGTAAAGAATGCAGCAAACAATACATACTAAGGAATAGAATGTTTTGCATTTTATTTCTTTTCTACAAGTCATGATAAGATAAACTTGTTTTATTAAAAAAAAGAAGAAAGAAAGAAAGCAAGCAAGAAAGAAAATTCATTGGGGGTGAAAAATAAAGAAGATATACCTGTTTTAAACTGAAAAGGCACCAGGGACTTCCTCACCGGTCCTCGGCCCGCACCGTGCCACTTTCTGTCCACATATCCAGTCGCATTGCCACTTGGACTTGGGTTTGATTCAACACTTTGTTCAAACTTCTTTTATGCGATGGTTTTGTCCTTCAGGATGCTCTTACCATCTTTCCCTGCCTTTTTGCATGCCTCAGGGTTACTCAATTTAAAATGCAGCTTCCGTGATCGCTTCTTAAGGAAGCCTTCTGTCCTCAGGCCCTCCCCATCCCGAGGACTGGGGGGTGTCCTTCCCCAGTGCTCTTGTGATAACACGCCGTGTCCCCCCTGTAGTGTGCATCTGTAGTGCCCATGCACCTGTCTCGATCTCTCTTGCATTAGGCCATCGGGAGGGAAGGGACAGTCTGTCTTACACTGTGTTGCTTCTTCAGGGACTACATGTGTGGGCCCTGGATCAAGTTTATAGTTCCACAGTTAGGTCTGTTACACTGCGTACTCAGGAACTGATAAAACAAAGCAAGCTTTAATCCCACTCTGCTCTTCTTAAGCCCTAAGGAGGTAAGGAAAGGAGGCGGATCCTGGTTGGAGCGAAAAGTTAGCAATCGCAGTTCCTCACCGCTGCAGGCAGGGCAGGGCCCTGAGTGTCGCTGTCAGTGTGTTGATGCCCCTGCTCTGTCCCTGGGGAAATCAGGCCCTTTGTCTAGTCAGGGGGAGGAAGCCCAGGCATCACTTGTCTGAGGAGGCCTCAGCAGGAGGAAGAGGAAAAGGGGTAAAAGATAAAGGTTCTATTTTCAAGGCAGTCATTTAATAATACAACAAATACTTTCCAAGCAAGTGCCTATGCTAAGCAGCTGTGTGTGGTTGTGTCTGTGTGGGGGCCCCAGGACATCTTGTCTGGGGCCTTGGCTCCGACACAAATGCTGCAGGGGCTCAGATCAAATAAGACAATGGTCTGGCCTTATTCATGGGGTCACCTGTGTGCATCTGTGATTCTTTTTAAAATGGGGGTTGGCCCTGGCTGGTGTGGCTCAGTGGCTTGAGCACTGGCCTGCAGACCAAAGGGTTGCTTGTTGGATTCCCAGTCAGGGCTCATGCCTGAGTTGCAGGCCAGGTCCCCAGTGTGGGGTGCTTCAGAGGCAACCACACATTGATGTTTCTCTCCCTCTCTTTCTCCCCTCCTTGTCCTCTCTCTAAAAATAAAAAAAAAAACTAAAGTCTTAAAAAAATAGGAGTTGGTCTGCCAGGCACATATATGGCATTCTTCTACATACTAAACATTTTAAACATAACATTGACTCCTAAACTCAAATTGATATATTACAATCAAATTGCATCAGAGAGCATTATATTTAAAAGCTCATGGGCTTCAACTAATTCAGGGCACTGTCTGATGATATTTGTTTAAGGGGTCCAGACCCCCAAAAGAGGATGTCCTGGAGTGCCCTTCCTAGAAACTATCACATATTGTTTGGCACATGTGCTCGATAAATACTTGTATCACTGAATAAATGCCTTAAAAACAGAAGCTTTGTGCTTTTCCTTCCCTCTTTTTTACATCGTCTCTTTGGTTAAGTGTGGCGAGTCCACCGCAGCAGACTTCAGATTTCCCTGCGTGCAGGAAGGACGTCACTGATAAGCCCAGCCGAGGCTCCCCATGTGGCTGGTGAGTCCAGCCATGACTCCCATCAGCTATGACCATTATTTATGTGAATGGGGGAGCAGGGGGTAGTGGCTGCACAGAGTAGCCTAGAGCTTTGCCACTCAAAGAGTGATTCCTGGCAACTGGCATGAGCATCGCCTGGGAGTTTACTTGAAATGCAGAATTTCAGGCGCTGCTCCAGAGAACCTAGAGCAGAATCCGCATTTTAACAGAACCCTTAGATTTTTTAAGCACATTAAAATTTAGGGAACACTGTCCTAGAAAGTCAAAGCAGAACTAGAACCTGAACTGCACATTAAGATGCCTAGGAAGATAGCAGAAAGGGCGGTCTGAAAGGGGAACTGGGAGCCAGAGAGGAAGCGGGTAAGGCAGCCAGTCCAAGGGTCGGAGCGGGCAGCGGGAAATCCGGAGACATGCGGGTTATGCCAGGCTGAGAGCTGGAACTCGGGAACAGACAGGACCCATGTCAGTTCTGGAGCATAGATTAGGGTTTAGTGGGTACTGGCTTTGGGCTCAGAAAAGGTTTAGAGGGGGCCATCCTAGCGATTCAAATCTTGGCTCAGTTATCTATTGATGCATAACAAACCATCCCATGTTTTAGTGGTTTAAAACAGCAACTACTTTACTCAGGACTCTAGGTGTTGGCACTATAAGCAGGCTTCAGCTGGGCTCCCTGGTCTCTGCCCCTGTGGTGTTTCGTGGGGCTCACTAAAACCCCACATGGCAGATTGGCTTGGGGAGTGGCTGTCCCAGGTGGCATCTCTGGACCCGAATATCTGGTTTGAGACAGTCCACAACTCAAAAGCTGGGTTAACTTGGCCTCTCTCCCTCCATGAAGTCTCGAGTTGGCAGTGTTACCAAAGGACTAAAGCAGAAGCTGCAAGTACATTTTGAGGTCAAAGCTTGCAAGTCACTTCTGCTATATTCAGTCAGTCAGAGTTAGTCACGAGACCAGTCTGGTGGAATGAGCTTCAAAAATGATCTGAGCAGCTACCACGTTTGCACATACTCGCTCCGTGACCTACTTAACCTTCCTGGTATTCTGCCTGCCTGAGCCCCAATTTCCTCTTCCTTTAAAATGTAAATAATGATAGCGTTTTCATAGGATTGCATTTATGAGACGCAAAGCTCTTGTGAGTGGCACAGAATCAGCACACAATAAATGGTAACTACTATTAGTAGTAGTAACTGCTGAAATTTGTGTCTTCTCCCTATATAGTCTCCTTTTCAAATCTGCATAGAGTTACTTTTAAAATTACTAAAACGTTAGATTCTCACTGACCGACTTCAAAAGGGGCAGAGAAAAAGACATGGTGCGTGTGTGTGTAAGAGCCAGAGAGAGAGAGAGAGAGAATATGAATGACGAAGCTGAGGACCAATGATGTATTATACAAGAGAAGCACTTCGGTGAGGGAGGACTAGTGTTTGCTGTGCACAATGTGTGGCAATGGGGGCCACACTGACCCTGCAGCTCGAATTCCATCAGCCGCTCGAACTCTGTCCAGTCAACGTGTGGTCTGAGGACCAGCAGCATCAGCATCGCCTGAAGTTGTCAGTGATGAAGAACCTGGTCCTCAGCCAGACCTGCTGCACCAGAATCTGCACTCGAGTGGAATCCTAGGTGACGCATATGCACACTGAAGGCCAAGAGGCAACATCATCTTCAAGAGAGCCGCTTTCCACCCACGCGGTCTGCTGTGCCTGAACTCGGACGGGCTCTTTGGGAACAAGCTAAACTACTTATATTCGGGGTGGACCTGATGGGAAAAGGAAAAGAGCGATGTCGGTCTTCCCTCATCTGGTGAGATGAAGCGGGTCACTTGAAGGGGAACAGTTTGGGGTGAGGACATCACTTTGGTCAAGTGTTAGTCAGAGTCAGACAAAGGAAAGGGGGGTATGCAGAATTTTACAGGATGTCATTTAGATATTCATAGGAGTCGTGACCCGGTTAGGCTGGAAGAATAAGAAAAACATTCGGAATAGAACCAGGCATACATAAATTATTCTAGCCAATAAAGTGGTAGCAGACAGGTGGGACCTGGATTGCAAGCTCGCCCAGGTAATGATACCCAGAGAGACCCACAAGCTCACGAGAGTTCACGAAGTTGTTGGCTGTTGCCTGGGAGAGTGGAACTTTGTGCCTCAGCCAACACCTCTGGCCAATAAGAACGCGCATCGCACTGAAGTGGCGGCCTCCACTTGTTTGGGATGCTGTCTTCTTAATTGCTCATCCTGTTAAGATTTAAAGTTAGACAGAGAGATGGTGAAATAAATCAGATCCACAGGGTTAGCATTTTTGTGTAAGTTCCGGAAAAGATTTTTATAATCTTGAGGATGATGTGTGTTGTGTGGTATTTCAAATATTTGTAAGGGAGGATTGGACTTGTTAGAGAATTGTGGTCTCTATTTAAAGAGCATAATTTGTCATTTTTAGTTGAAACATGAAAGACACCTCTACACACCCTTTGACTTAGGTTCTAAACCATTTTGGAATGCTTAGGGGGACTTGAAATTTAATATGGTTCCATTTTGCTCGTCATGTAAGTACTCAAGAATATTTTGCTTGTTAGAAGGATTTGAAGTGCTAAAAAGGATTCAAAGATTAAATATATAATGCAGCTTGGAATTTTTAATGGAATTTAATTAATTATGTAAATGGGACTGTTTAGGAGAATTTAGTTCCTGCAGCTTTAGTTGACAAACTTTAATCCCTTTGAAACTGATAGTTAAAATTTCCTCAATATATAAATAGATAATAAAGTTTTTACGGTGAACTTTAAGGTTTAAGGAAAATTGGGTTTTAGAATTAGTCAAAATTTATTCCTCTGATAAGTTTCATATTAATTTAAAAACTATTTGCACATAGCTTTCATTATGCTCTAAAGCTTCCAGTAAGACACCAAAAACTCATGTTGACACTAATTATTCAAACTATCTCAAGTATCTGCTAGGTTCAAGCATTTTAAAGCCAAAGAACTTTTGTCGTAGTCGTCATTGTTGTTGTTATTGTTGTTGTTGTTAACTGGGGGCATTCCTCTCACACTAAAACTTTCAAAGGTGTAACCTTCAGATTCCCTGGTGGAATTTCCATGTATACCATCTGTAGGTAACTGGCCAACAGACCACACAAGTGGCTTCTAGGATGGCTCTCCCACAGCCATTGCATCACCAAGCACTTGTCTGAAGTCCCCTCTGCGTCACACCCAGACACCCAGGACAGGCAGAGGAGGAGGGGCACCGGAGGAACCAAAAGGCTGGAGTTCTTCAGGGATGTCCGCTGATCTCCTGCCCTGGCTGGGACCACACAGTGTGCTCACTCTCTGCGCACGAGAAGTAGCTGAAGGCAGCTGGAGGTTAGAGTTGGCTTCAGGTTACGCACTCGTTCTTTTAAAGAATTTTGTTGAATGCCTAGGGTGTGCAGCACACAGTTCGGGGTATGTGGGTGGATGTGGGGGCACAGAAGCAGTTCAGGTATGACTCCCCCTCTGATAGAGCTAACTATCCAATAGTGGGCACAGCCTGATACCAAGTAACAATACCAGGTTGAACACCTTGGCCCACGGGAAGAGAAGAGGAGCAACACCGAGGTTCTGCTGAGGGAAACACCTCCCACAGTGGAGAATTCAGGGGAACTTCAGGGAGAGGGCCACGTCAGGAGGCCTTGACATATGCAGCTTCTGGTTGGGAGGCGACGGGGGAGTCCTTCCAGTGCAGAGAAGAGTACAAGCAAATTCAAACACAACTTGAAACAATAAACCGAGTCCTTCAGCTCCTCTCTCCCCAGTCCTCCCACTCTCCTTAACCACAAAGCAGTTCGCACCAGGAGTACAAGATGCCGGCTTCACCTGCGCTCCTGATTCACTCCCTCTTTCCCCTGACTTCTCTCTCTCCTCTGGTTCCTCCCTACAGCTCATGTGCAGGTACATTAAAAAAAAGTCCTCTCTCAATCCTGTATCCTCTTATGGGTTATTTGTTTCTTTGCTTTACTGTATTTTTTCTTCTTCTTCTTTTTTTTATCACGGTCTTTTTCAAAAAGTCTCTATTTAGTCTCCTTGTGCTCGCTCTCTCTCCTCTCTTCATCCGAGCCCAATTTGGCACTTCTACTCATTGCTCTGACTCTTCCCCACCAGGTGCCCCACCTCCACACCCCAAAAGAGGAAACTTTTGCTAGGTTGATCAGAGACCTCCTCATTGTCAACTCCCACGAACACCTAGCCTGTCTGGCAGGTGACATTGCTGCTAATGTCCCTTTTCATGAACCCCATTTATGACGGGTCCAGCCTCACGACCTAATCACCTTCCAAAGACCCTACTTCCTAAAGCCATTACATTCAGGGTGAAGATTCAATGTGTGAATTTGGGAGGACTGAAACATTCAGTCCACAACAGTGGGGTTCTTTAATCGTGGTTTTTAGCCTGCATTTAGTTTCATTACACACCATCCCTGTATGATTTTATTGAATCCAGTCGATTCAGCTACTGTCTCTATTCACATTAAGTATAGAACAGCTCTAGTGATAACCCCTAAATATGTACTTCTTGAACACCCTTTGATCACCAGACCACTGGTGCCTGAGCCGTGTGCGTACTGTCT
>PVKM010014228.1:0-29284 GCA_004027735.1 Carollia perspicillata
GCGGAACTGAAGAGCGAACGTCGGGGATTATGTCGATTTTCCGAGGACCGGGGTTCGCAGCGCGGAACAGAAGAAAAGGCTGGCTCCTCGGGGGTCCCGCCGGCATTTGATATCTAGAGGCTGCCAGGATTGCCCAGATTGCCCTGGATTAGCAAATTGCCTATATTTGCATCCCGTATTTTTAAAGAAAATAGTTGCTGTTCGCCGCGTTGGTCTTTTACCACCACTAATACACCGAAGCAAAGACTTTAGTCTTTTCATGGAAAGCATGCTTTATATTTTTGCCAAATATGATCTCTGAGTGAAAGTTTATTTTGGTTTTGAATGAATCTGTGGAGTTTATGCTGTAAGAAGAAAGGGAGAACGAGACACAATGAAAGAGAAGTCCAAAAATGCTGCCCGGACTAGGAGGGAGAAGGAAAACAGTGAATTTTATGAACTGGCTAAATTATTGCCTTTGCCCTCGGCTATCACTTCGCAGTTGGACAAAGCATCCATAATCAGACTCACGACCAGCTATCTCAAAATGAGAGTAGTGTTCCCAGAAGGTAAGTGACTTTGCCCAGATGGAATTTCAAAGACAGAAGGGGTAGAGGATTTGCCAGCCAGTGTGTGAACCTATACCGCTGGGAGGAGAAGTACATTCATACTTTCACACACTCTCTCTCTGCAAAGGCAAGTTTAGCATGGCTGCTTGACCGAGGACCTCTCTGAACTTAGAAATCCCATTGCCTTTTCTTGGCTCCTTCTACACCCCCATTTATACTTTCTCTTCAGTCCATCAGATATGTTTGGTTGGGAAGCAGCCCAACACTGCTTTTGTCAACACTTCAGATACTGGGCTCAATTGAAAGTACTACTAATCCAAACATGACTTTTTTATTCCTCTTGTTAGAATTGTATCTGGTACAAAGCAGGAACACTGCCAAATTCTTATATTTTTGCTATATATAGATAGACGAGCGCACACAAAGCTAGGGAAACAGGATAATAATTTCTCTATATGTTTATAATTCTGTAAATGAAGGGAAAGCGTATTCATAGACAAATATGTCCTGAATTTACCCAGTCTCTTGACTGCTGATAGCAGAATTATTTTGAGTCTTTGAGATAGTCACAGATTCTGAAACTAACTCTGGGGTATGTGATTTGCAGCTCTGGGCTTGAGAGTATCTCTGAGATAATAGGCTAGTCCCTTAAAACATAAGGTTGAATTGATGTGGCTAGCCCACTTGGAAAATATCTTCTAGGTGGTAGGTTGGCAAATGAGTCCCAGGAAAATTGTCTTAGAAGGACTAGAAGTTAGAATATCTGAGCTGTTGACATGATTTTAAATGTGTATTTATATTATGAAGGTTCTCTGTGTGAGAATAGCGTAGCCTTCACAAAACACTCTCCTGTATAAAAGACATTTATACTCACTGTGAAAAAGACACTTCTTCCTTCTTCTCCATTCTTTTCTTTACTGACGTTCAAATAGCATGAACAGTATTTTGAATATGTCGTTTCTGAGGGAAGGCTTTTGAAAATGTAAAGGAGATGATACCAAATAAACAAAAATCGAAGAGAAAGAACCCAGTTTGTTTACAAATCAGAACTTCTTATCTGACCCAGAGAGGTTTATGTTATTGTTGCTTTTGGATGTTTGGGGTTTGTTTTATTCAAAGGAAATAGGGGGAAGGAAATAGTCATTATTTGGCTTGGAGTTTTGTTTTGCTTGATCTTGACTAAAAGTTACTATCAGAATCATAATCTTGCAAAACA
Organism: Carollia perspicillata; assembly: GCA_004027735.1. Classification (NCBI taxonomy): domain Eukaryota; kingdom Metazoa; phylum Chordata; class Mammalia; order Chiroptera; family Phyllostomidae; genus Carollia; species Carollia perspicillata. Next base: position 1,765 of record PVKM010014228.1, read on the forward strand.
TGCCCCCAAATTAGTCAGGGGTACTAAAGGAAAGCTTTCAAATTATAGTTCAATTCTACCCTAAAACTGTCAGTAGTGTTATAGTCATTTTGTCTCAAAACAGTATCATCTGACTCTGGAAACAACAGGAGGAAAGGAATCAAAACCTAAAGTGCCTGAAAAGTTAGAGAGAGAGAGAGAGAGGAGAAGGAGGAGGACTTCTGTATTAGAAACCATATTTCCTCTTCGAACTCTGCTGAGAATTGTTGGTGGGAAAATTACTGTGATGCTACACTGCCTTATGTTTAAAAAGGAGATTTCGTTGTCTTTTATACTGTCAGCGCCTACTTTATAAAAATAAAGCTATTGCGAACTCCGCTGGTTGCGCTGTTCCTAACAGGATTATTAGCAGTGATTTGTCAGCCCCTTCGGTCTCAGTGGGCTCCCTTTCTGCGTGATTTCTAGCGGGTCTCGTCAATTATCAGTGCCAATGTCGCTCTCTGTTTGATCAGAAGAAGCATATGGTGCTGCTTGTGGGGCTGCAAGTAATCGCGGGAGGAAGAGGATAGCAGGTCTGCACTCCTGGGTGGGCACAGAGAGGGACCTGGGCACCCGGAGAGTCGCTGGGCCAGGGCGCTCATCTGTGTTGTGCAGACCCTGGACAGGCGGCCTGGAGGGGATCCGGGCTGGGTTTTGTCGTTTTGTTTTTGTTCTTAAGAGAGCAAGCTTTCTTATTTAAATGTTAACTCTACAGATTATAAATCGAGTGATAAATAAATTGTTTTAGCCAACTTCTTGGTATTTTAAAGAGAGCGCTGATGAAGACTCCTGCCTGAGTCCGGTTGGTGGCCAGCACGGTCCCCTGTGGCTACCTTAACCGATGACCGTGCTTTCCTCAGCGCCCCTCACCTTCCTCCGGAGCCCTGGGCCCCAGGCTCCTCCTCCCTCCTCTCCCTTCAGCGGGTGAGTGTGAGTTTATGGGGAGGAGGGGATGGACGATGTGTGAACTCTGGGCACATCATTTATTTCTCCGGCTACTGTTGAGCTCATAACTCACCCCGCAGCCTCCACACGGTGAGTTAGACAGGGTCATCCGAACAGCTGGCTGCTCGGGATGGGGTTTTAATTTTGAAGATAGCTTCAAAAATTCAAAACTCAAGCACATGCCTTAAAAATATTAAACAACAACAGCAACAGGCATCCCAACGGTTTTTAAGGAGTGAAATAATCGCAAGCGAAGAACCACGGGTAACCTGCAGAGGGTGCCAAATTTGGGTTCTGCTACAGACGGAAGGCAAGGGTGGGTAAGACTGGGTCCATGGCAGTGGGGAAAACTGAGCACTTTACATGGAGATACTCTTTTTTTTTGTGATAAAAAATGAAAATAATTTGTTTTAAAATGAAGTTTGTTTTTACATACCTTAAGACCATCCTCGCACATAGTAGGTCTTCAATAAGATTTTATTGTAAGGATAGGAGATAGTTGCTTCATAATAGTAAGCCTTCTTTCACATGTAACATGGATTTTGCAAGGTATACAGTCTAAAATAATTATAAATCTGGTGACATAGGCATGACAATGACTGTATGACTCCATTGTTTTTGCTCACATATATTTAACCTATCATACCCTTAGTGCCAAAAGGTTTAAATCATCAAAACTCCTTCCATATTTGTATTTGAAAAATGGTTTAAATCCTAAAATATTGTTAATCCCCTCCAATTGCTGAATACATTCTTGACACCAGGGTCTAGCAGATTCCTTGTCTGGGGAAAAACTTCAGCTCTTACTTATCTGAATAAATAAAATTGAGCTATTGAGGGAAAAATTAGAAAGAGAGAGAGAGAGAGAGAGAGAGAACAGGATATGGATGCCTGGAATTGTTAAGAATAAAACATTAGATTGGAAATTTTTAAGTAAAAAACCCTCAGGGAATATTACTGTGAAATCATTAAAACTGCATATCTCCCAATTGGCAATATATCCTATTCTAAAATGGTCTTGCAAAGAGAAAAAAATTGAGGCATCTAGAAAAGTATCTTTGCCATTATCAAAGACAGAAAAATAAAAAGATGATGTGACTTTATTTGTGTGCAAAATAAGACAAAACTCAACTAAAAATATATTTGTAATCTAGATATGATAGTTTTGGCTGGGGGTGTAGTGGCTTACAGAATAACCTTTGAAAGGATCAGACATACTTACAAACCTATATAGCTTTTCAGAATCCTGCTATCACACTACCATTTCATACTCAAGATGTCTTGGGAAAATAAAAATAATTACAGAATTGGAATTAGTAACTGTGCAAGAGAGAGAGTCTGGAAAGACAAGGATGATTAAACAAACCTCCACAGACTCTTTCCATAATATTCACCTCAAGATTGAACTCAAGATTGAAATCCTTAATCACCTTTTTTTTTTTGAGGCCAAGAACTGAAAGAGAAAAAGAGGCCCCATTTCCCACGTGGATGGGTGATTTAAGGCTGTTTTTCTTGCTGCTTGGGGAAATGATTGAGCATTAGGTTTCCATGTTTATTTTCTTACATAAGTTTTTCTCATCTAAAAGCCTTTAAGCACTGTTTATGCTCCACGCTGGGTTTCTCTGTTTAATTCCAGTTTTGATGTTGACTTAAAATGTAGAGTGCAGAACTAAATTCCATGCAGAGCATTTGCAAGGCAAATTTATGTGCTAGAAATTGTAGATCAGCTCAATGAAAAAAAATACTTTTTTTCTTTAAATGGAGGATCACTAATAAAACAATAACAACAAAAAAAACCCCAACATAAACAGTGTATCATAAGCTATGGCGGGTGCTTTTAAACAGGATGCAATCAGGGTATCTAAAGCTAAAATCAGGAAAACTTTCCAGAGAGCAAGTGTGATGATTTCCAGGGAGTTACTTTTCAATTCTGGGTAATCTGGGTAATCTGGGTAATCACACGCACAAATGTAGACACAGTCAAGCCTGTGGAGTTCTGCCGAGTGTCACTATCTGTCGGCCCAGGTATTGCTCAAGAGAACATTTAGACCCAGCTACTATGTTAGTATTTTTGCTGTCCACTCACTGTCAGTCTCTGATCCACATAATTTAAATTTTTGTGGAGGTGAGAAGTACCTTCAATTATTTAGCAATGGGCCTGCTAATCAAAAAGGACTAAAATGGTGCCTAAGAACTTCCGGGCAAACCTGCAGGGAGTTGCTCCACCTCGGTGGCTCGGACAAAACCAGGGACAGCGACCTTGTCTAAGCCTCTACTGCGCCTCTGGCACAGCAGAAACAGCGAGGAGAAGCACGTGTCGCAGCCGGCTGGCTGTTGCCTCCAGAGGTGACCCCATACCTCCCGTGAATGGGCCCGCCTTTGCTCCCCTGGCTGCAACCGAGTTTGCTCGGGCTCGAGGACTCTGTAAGGGACCTTGTCCCTGCCTGCCCAGGGTTCGAGGAGACCTCTGAGCGCCTGCAGCATGTATCCGCCATCCTCATGCTGTCGGAGCTACTGCCCCAAGGACCCCCGCCGCCTAAACCTTAAGCCGAGATCCAGCCCAAAAGGGCCCTTGCACAGCTGCCGGAGCCCCTGGGACTAACCAGAAGCTATGTGGGAGACGCCAGGCCGCGGGGCAGCCCTGTCGGCCTCACCAGAGGCTGTGGCTAGACCGTGCCATCGCCCCGCCTGGCAACATTACGAGGCCGAGTCCTGGTGACACCGTTTGACCTTTTTTCATCTGCCACACAGGGCACCGGTGTTACTCTGCGTGCATTATTGTCCCACCGTTTAGTTAGGACCTGGCTGAACCGCCTCCCTGTCCTTGGTTCCTGCAGTTCGACTTCTTTAGCGGCAGGCTCGGGGCTCGGACAGCCAGAGTGTCCCGCAGGCTGGATCCCGACCCGGAAGCAGGAGAGGAGTGCAGAGTCTCCGCCTGGAGTCTACAATAACTTTCGTGGATTCCCCAGGCGTGGGTGTGGATGCCCGAGGCAGACCGGGGGAAGGCAGAGCACACACTGCCACTGCCCAGTGCAGGCAAATGCAGTGGGGTCCCAGGCTGCTGAGCAGGAGCGAGCGTGGCTGGGCGCAAGCCACCGACGCCCTCGGAAGGTCAGCCATGCCCTCCAGGTGGCCAGAGAGGGCCACGAGTGGGGTGGTCCCCCACGCCAAAGGTGGGGGTGGGGGTGCCTAGGTGCGTGAAGCAGGCTCCTTGCTCAAAGACGACTCCTGGATTTGAGTCTTGGCTAAGGGCGCCCAATCTCCCTCCCTCTCTTCCAGAGAATCCCACCACCGAGGCTCCCGGAGCCCTAAATTTGCTTGCGCCCGGGGAAGCAAGCTGGGCCCAGGGAAATGCTTGCACAATGAGCACTCTGAGCACTCAGTGAGGACGCATAGGCCCTGGTGAACCCTCAGGTGGCTGAGACAAATCCCTCCGGAACCTGAAGTTAGTTAGGAGCGCAGTCTCGGAGGGGCTTTTCCTGCCTCAGCTACCAAGCGGCAATCAGGTCGGGACCACTCCTCCAGCCCCCAACATGTTGCTTAACAGGCATATAACGATTATGGCGGAGATGAAGGTTTTTCGGGAACGACTAAAAGAAGGACACCGTTCTATTGGGATATCATGTTTGTTTATCAAAAGGAAAACAAAAAGGTAGAAGAAACTCTTCTCTTCCTCTCTTCCTGTCCAGGTGAAGGAGGTGATGATGCCGGGCTTGTTATCTTTATTTTGTCAAGGGTATGAAATTCATTCCGAAGGAAAATCTCGATCAATTTATTTTTGCTACTTGCAATAACACAGCTGGATGATGCTTTGAGCTCACACTAGACCGGGGCTCATCATTCATTCGCCAAGAACGGGCCTAAATTGTGCCTGTGGGATTAGGTCAATTTTAGTGGATCTACTTCGCCTCATTTGGTTACTAATTGGTTTCTTGTTTTATAAATCGAAATCTCATTTTCAGGAAATTACAAAACCCGCGCAGTCAGTCCATTGAGGTAATCCTTGGGTCAGGGGGTATTTAAATGGAAATGCCTCCACCGCGCACTGAGGGTAAAGCAACAGTGAAACTTCGCGAGGTTTACACATGAAATATGAGCTAGCCCTTTAGATCCATAATAGATACATCCCTTGTAATACTACTTATGTAAATATGATAAACCAGACTTTAAGGGGAGAGGGGGCGGGGAGAAGCAAAATTTATCTGCTAAGGTTAATGTAGCATATCTTGGAAGTCTTCCAAAATAGATTATGTTTTCCTTTGTCTTCGGCCACTTTAGCTGGGGAAAATCCTTTTGTCTAAAACCCGATTTAGCTATCGCCTCCCTGAGAGAGCTCCTTTTTTTCCTTTGCAAAATCCCGTTCCCTCGGCCTCACCGAATTACAAGAAAATCTTCAGATCTTGTTCCCACTGTAATCCTGCCGCAAAGGGAGCTGGTTTCCTCCTCATTTTAAACAGACAATCAAAGGATTTGCGAATTTTCTGCGGTAGGTCAAGTGCAGAAACGAAATCTCAGCTTACCCTCCCTTGCTAACCGAAATTGGGTGCGGGAGCGCGTCACCGCAGACAGGAAGAGAAGGGGTCCGGGGAGAGGGGTCTCTAGCTCACTCCCCGGTTTTCGAAGGCGGAGCCCGTGACCTAGTTTCAGAAGGTGTCCTGGGCAGGCTGAAGGGTGAGCTCAGGCCTAGAGTTCGATCAGGAAAGCCCGGCAGGTAGACGAGGGCAGCCAGTCCCTTATAAAACATTAACCCAGACTTAACCGACTGATGGAGGTTTCGACTGACCGGGAATGTAAAGAGAAAGCAATGCTCCCTGAAAGCGAAAGGTTCCTTAAAAGGTGGGGGGTGGGGGGGTGGGGCAGCAGAGCGTGAGGAAGGCCCCTGTTAACCTGCGCAGACCGGCTGTTTATTAACCTGCGGAGTGGTCTTATTTGCCCCGGTAGGCTCATACTAATGAGGCCGCAACCTGAGACCACAAAACAGTTGGCGCCGGGAGTTCGGAACCAGTACTTAACCTCAGCCCATCTTGCAGTATTTTAAGCTGATTCGGGTCGGGAGGCTGATCCCGGGCATGTTCCAGACACTTTAGGGGATCCTCATAATTTTAGAATAAATACATTCGTTGGTCTCAAGCGCACGCTTTGCGCCCTTTGGGGAGCACCGGAAGACCTGATTCCAGAAGCAGCACGACCTGGGTCAGCTCTGTGGGGCAGAGTGCCCCAGCCCCAGGGTCCCGGCCGCCAGGCCTCCTGGTCCCCGTGAAGCTTTGGGCTTTCAAGCCTCCGATGGGCCCACGGCGTCCCAGGCTCTCCCAGCAGGATCCTTTCCCCTTTCCACATTTCAATCTCCCTAGCCAACCTTACCCGCCACTTCATGGGGCGGGGGCCGGGGGGGAGCGGTATCTGTGATCGGGAATGAGAAAATGAACACGTTGTGTCAGAAACCAAGGGGGACAGTTAGGCCGAGATGGGAGGAGCGAAGAGAAGGTGGCAATGCAAGGAAAGTGTACAGGCTGTTGTGGAGGTGGCCCTCCAAATCGGTCCGGTAGGACCATAGGGATTAGGGTAGTGGAGTCACTCTGGGAAGGGAAACGCGGGGGGGGGGGGGTGCTAAACAGGCAGGAGGGGTTGAAGAAAGAGGTAGAGGAGTCCCAGCGCGGCTGCGGAGCATCAGTGTTTGCAGAGCAGTGGGGAAATCGTTAGATTTATTTAGATGTGCAAACATGCAGAAAGACCCGATTTGAGCTTTAAGGGGTGCTCACGGTTACTTGTTATCAGGGTTTGGATGGTTTGTTCAGGAAGCAGAACCTGGTCAACACATTTAGGAGTCCAACTCTATGTTTTATTCTGAAAGATCTACCCACAATCCCATATTACAGTGAGAGTGTATTTGTCATTGTGCACTTCATAGTGATTTGCCCTGTACCCCAGTAAATCAGTAAATCATCCCCCCCCCTTTTTGGTCATGTTAAATCTTGTTTAATTGTGTAAACATAAAAAGAGTTTCCTAGTTAAATTCATTTCAGCAGCAACACTGTTAAAAGATATTACCCATAAAAAGTTTAACCTTGGTCTGGGCAAATTTCTTCTACCTTATTTTTCAGTTTCTTTCAGCAAACAGGTACTGTAGTGTCTCCATGTTAACTTTTAAAAATTCAGCCACAGGCATCCTGAGAATTCTATTTTTTAATCATCTCCGGAAGAATGGTTTGTGGCAAAGCCTGGAAAGAGCTTAACGTGAAAGCGTGAAGGGAAGGAAGGGGTTGCCTTTGTTAATGTGATACCTGGAAAGTCGAGAAAGTGAATAATTCTCTATACCCAGAAGGTCATGAAAATATTGCTAAAACAGTGTTAGAACCTTCAAATAGCTGACTTCAAAAGAAAACCTGTGCTGTTTTTTGGGGAGTGAGATAAGAGTTGAGATTAGGATGTGTAACAGTGGGGCCTGGGAGGGAAAAGTCAGGGGAAGAAGAATTGCGAGGGAGGGTGCGTTGATGCTGGAAGTCATCTGCAAGCAAATGGGTTTTTCCGAAGGGGATTACAGGCAGAGGCCTAGGGGAGGAAAATGGTTGGAGAGCCCTGCAGCCAATCAGAAAGCCCACCAGGGACAAGCTGGACTTGGCCTACTGCCTCAGGTTACTCTGGGCCTACAGTGACATTGGCTGGATGTGTGGACACCCTCGGCCTTGTGATAAGAATGATGATGAAACTTGGGTGAGAAATAGTGTCCCTCACCCCTTTAAGGACACTAGTGAACATATGCAATAGTTTTTTGCTGAATGCAGTGTAGTGGGCTTCTTCCAGGTAAGGGTGTGCTCAACCCTGGCCACTTGAAGTCCTGCAAGGGGGATACTCATCCAGGTCCTGCTCTCCCTGAGAAGCCCAGGCCCTTCTGGGAAAGGGAGTCTGACTTCGGTCCAGTCTTTTAGAAGTTTAGAGGGCAGGGCTGAAATTTACCTTCTCCCCTTCCTCGTTGTCCGGATCAGGGATTTAGGGGAGCCCTAAAGATATCCAGTCATGTGTGCGAGACTAGTCTCAAACTGCCAGTGGAGTCAGAGTCCCATTGCTAAAGAGTTACTCTGTGTCTCCACAGGGCTCGGAGAGGCGTGGGGCCACTCCAGTCGGACCAGCCCCCTGGACAACGTAGGCCGAGAACTGGGCTCACATCTGCTCCAGGTACTGGCGCGGGCCTCCTTGTGGTGCATATGCTTCGAGGGGACCAGTGACTGGCCCCCACGCTGGCTTCTCATTTCCTAGGAAAATGGGATTTCACGTGGCCCTCCTGCAGCCTCTACAGGTTCTCCAGAGTTAAAAGGTTTAGCTGTTAACCTCGCTGGGGTGGGTGGAGCCCCTAGAGGCGAGAGGGAGGCAAGGTGACAATCCGCAGGTTGGGTTTGAAAGGGAGCCCTAAGGTCCCAATCTGGACGGCTGAACCCAGGGAGGGGGCGCCATTTGACACCATTGGGCTCAGGGAGCCTGAGCGCCCCCAGGCCAAGCTGCTGAGGCCTGGCTGCAAAACCGTCCGAAATGAAGGATTTACACAGGAAGTAAGGGGAATCTGGTAGAAATGCCAGTCAATGCTTTAAGCCCACACATTCCGGATCCAGCTGCGCCTGCAACTCGTTTCATCCCCTCCCTGTAGTTCCTGGGTTCTCTCCTCCCTTTCTGTGGCCCCTCAGACTCTCACCATAGGCCAGCCCAGGCCGTGCACAGACAGACCCTTGGGCGCTACTACACCTCCCCAGGCAATGAGTTTAGCCAATGTTTGCAGTGTGCACTGCTTTAAATTGCCTAGCTTTAAACTGACCACTTTAGTCATCTAGCAAATATTTCAAATAGTAAAACTCTATGTGCCATTTTTAGGCGAGCTTCTGGTGTAGGTACCTGAAACCTAAGCAGGCATCATGGGGAAGGCCTGAACAGTTGTCTCACAACAACTGACCCCTTACCCAGTCTTGCCACATTACCAGTTAATTTCTCTCATCAATACAAACAAGAGAAGAAACTCCTAACAGTCTATCACCCCTTATGGCTCTTGCCCTAGCTTTTCATCTCTTCATCCCAAACTTCTCCAGGACTTGATTACACTTTCAGTTTCAATCACTCACCCTGCCCCACTCCTACACCCCTACTGTCCAAGCACCTCTGCATAGGCTCTGCATAAGCTCCACCACTTTTTGATATGCAGCATAATGTGCTCATCTCTTATCCCACTTGACCTCATTAATTCCAGAAATATAGGAGGGCCAACTATGTGCCAGACAGAAGGCCCTGCCTTCATGGAGTTTACATTATCAGGAGAGCAGCCTTGCAAGCCCAGGTAGGTACACTGTGTAGTGTAACAGGTGGTGTAGGCGCTGTGGAGAAAAATAAGTAGGGCTGTGTTTGCATGGCAGAGGACCTCACTGACAAGGTGACATTTGGGCTTGATGGAGGTGACATTGCTTACTTGACATTTTCCCTCCCCTTCATTTTCTAAAGTAGCATGTTTGCCTCGGTTCTTTTCCCTCTTTTCTTACTCTTCTGGTTTTCCCATCATTGTCTGGTTGTAAAGGCTGGTTGGCATTTTTCCCAAGGTTCCAGCTCTGTTTCTCATCTCACAGCTTCAAGGCCTCCTGAGTGATCTCAGCCAACATTATCACCTCAACTCCTTTCCCCACATTTGCATGCCTCTAGCTCGTTCCTCCAGTCTAGACACTCCTCCTAAGCTCCAGATCTTTATTTCCTACTGCCAACTGGACATGTCCAAATAGAAATCTGCATACACCTGAAGTTTACCGTTCCCAAGTCAAGAATCCATTATTGTCCTCTTCCAGACTTCCAGTTACAAAAACTCAACATGCTTCTCTAAATTTCCAGTCTTGGTTAATGGTGTTACCCTTTACTCAATAACACTGAAGTCAGTCTCAGCTTCTCTTTCTGCCACTATAAATTCTGTAGCCTTAGAACCATCTTTGTCTTGGACTCTGCTTCTGATCTCCTCATCTCCACTCTTTCCTCCTATAGGTTATAGTCCATATTCTGCCAGAAACAAAACAAAACAAAAAACATCTAAGCATTCTATTTCCTTGATTAGAAACTTCAATTGGAACCCTGACGGATACCGGGGCATCTCTAAATTTTCAGATTGACATCTCAAACTCCCCAAAAATTCAGCACTGGCTACTCCCTTAGCCCTATCTCTGGTTCACCCAAATCATCACCCAGATTCACCCTCCTCCCCACATCCCACCCCCAATTCCTGCCTTTGCCACATCAATCCTTCTGCCAAGGATGCCCTTCCTCCCTCCTCCAGTTCAAGCTTCCTCTTCAAGGTTCTGCTCAAACAGCATCTCTAAGGCCTCTGATTCTTCCCTACGCCTCTGGCTACTCAGCCTCTGGGCCCCCACACCACAGCACTATCTATTCATCTGTGTGGTCATTATATCTCTCTTTAGGCCTCTACTGAAGTTCCAGCCCCTTGAGAGTAGGATCTGACTCATCCTAATATCTCCACTACTTGGATCGAAGCCTCATTCACAGAAATAAGGAGACAGTCAAAGTCTAGGCTTTGCCTTTCTGGAGAGTCTGTCAGTTTGATGCATCAATGTAAACACACACATGTCACACTATAACACTACTTTATGGACTTGCTGCCTGGAAAGCCTCTCATCTCCTAAATCCCCCTCTCCCAGACTCTTTTCAGAGCCACTGGCCAGCTGCCTTCTGTCCACAACTTTTCAGACTACCAGCCCTTCCACATCACCAATGCCTGCTATTTCCCAAACCCTGCTAGTACTCTTTCCATTAAAAGATGCTGTCACTATGGAGTCCTCCAAGACTGACAGAGGAAATCTCTGGTTCTTCAGGAACTTATCTCTTACAGCAGGCTGTGTACCCCCACCACCCAAATAATATCTACGTGTATATGTTCCTGACATGTCCATTTTGTCTATTTTGGTAAGTCCTGAATTTTGGAGGGCAGTAGCCTTGTCCATCACTTTCTCTGGGTCTCTTCCAGTGTGCTGCATTTCCCAGATCTTACAAATTTGGAAAAGATCAAAAAACAAAAAGAGAGACTCTTGTGGCTGATTTTCTATGCCCTATTTCCTGCCTGGCCCTCTCTACTCCATCTCCCTGCACTTCCTTCTGGGCATCTCTACCTTCTGTGCCCTTCAGTCCCATTTGTCCCGACGTCCCAGAGGGCTCTCCATTCAACTCTGTTTCTGTCTCCCCAGACCCTGGATGGTTTCATCTTTGTGGTGGCCCCAGATGGGAAGATCATGTACATCTCGGAGACAGCCTCAGTCCATCTGGGTCTTTCTCAGGTAGGTGAGTGGTCCATACCTCTGGCCTTCAATGTTTACAACCAGAGCTGGAGGCAGGAGGTGAGGGGTGGGAAGGCTTTCCCAAAAGTTTTATATGTGCATTCCTGGCACTGGAAACATGTCAATTGGCAGGAGGGCTGGATCTCTCTCTCTTTCCACTTCCCTTGACCTTTAGCTTCAGCCTCAAGCCTAAACAATGACTACCTTTTTGAGTACCTACCAGAGGCCAAACAACATGGGAGATAGGTTACATAGGTATGTTGTGATATCTTTACCAGAATATTGACAGAAGCTACTACTACTATCATTATTTCCTTTTGTATATAAGGAAACTGAGGCTTAGATAGGCTGCAGCAGCAAACCTGGAATTAGAACTCAGGGCTGACTCTAGAGTTCTGGCTCCTGTCCTCACAAACCTGTGGATCCCTGCCCCAGCCTTCCCGTCCCTCCATGTGGCATCCACCACTTGGAGACAGTGATACCTTCCTCTTTACAGGTAGAACTGACCGGGAATAGCATTTACGAATACATCCACCCGGCCGACCACGACGAGATGACAGCGGTGCTCACGGCTCATCAGCCCTACCACTCTCACTTTGTCCAGGGTAAGGCAGAGGCGTTCCTGCGACACAGTCGGGCCCATCACAGTCCGCTTTCGGCTTTTCCCCAGTTAGCCGTGGCAGGGACCGTGGCGCTGCACCGCCTGTCTCACGTGCGGCGCCTCCCTCCGCTCCTCTCTCCCAGAGTACGAGATCGAGCGCTCCTTCTTCCTGAGGATGAAGTGCGTCTTGGCCAAGAGGAACGCGGGCCTCACCTGCGGCGGCTACAAGGTTCGTGGCTGAGGGGGCAGATCCATGCCCCCTGGTGGCCGAGGCCTCTTGGCCAGGTGTAGGAGTAGGGGACAGGACAAGAGACACTTGGTACATGGAAGGGACTTTCTTGTGGCCAGGAGGGCGTTTCCCCGCAGACCTGGACCAGCTGCCGGAGGAGGGCGCATCGCGAGGGGCATTGAACTTTGTCAACACCTGGAACTACCGGATACTGACGGGCCCCTGGGGCTCTTAAATCTAGGGCCCATAATAGGCTTTAGGGATGTATCAAGCGTCTGAAATGATTGGTCGCTCTGGTGGATTCAGAGTTTACTCCTGGCGGCAGATTCTGACCCCCCAGAGAAGTTAAGAATCAGGGCTTTAGTCACATCCGTGGTTTTCCCGTTTAATGAGATTAAACATGGGGATTCCAGGGCACCGCTTCGCGATTCTGGTTCCTTAGGGTCTCAGGGCCCAGGCCTCTGCATTTTTGCAAGTCCTCAGGTAAGTTCAATGAGGCGGTACAGTCGTTTCCTTGAGACACCTTAGAGCACGGGTAACATTGGAGAGCGGGGGCGTGGCCCACACAGCATTTATGGCCTAGTTGAATCTAAAGGTTTTAATCCGTTCCCTACCTTTTTGGGTAGTTTCCTGACTGAGTGGCTGAGTCTGGCGATGTCACTCTCCGCCTCAGGTTATTCATTGCAGCGGCTACCTGAAGATCCGCCAGTACAGCCTGGACATGTCCCCCTTCGACGGCTGCTACCAAAACGTGGGCCTGGTGGCCGTGGGCCACTCGCTGCCGCCCAGCGCCGTCACAGAGATCAAGCTGCACAGCAACATGTTCATGTTCCGCGCCAGCCTGGATATGAAGCTCATCTTCCTGGACTCCAGGTGGGTGGCAGGGCGCGGGGAGGGGGAAAGGGAGGAGGGAAAGAATCATTCTTAGTGGGAGGGAGGCCCTGCTCAGTGGCCGAGAGCTCCTCCTCGACCTTAGGAGCCCATTTTTTTGCACATGAGGTGACTGATCGGGCCCTGCCAAGTGAGAGAGGCACCCAGATCTCTGGTGGCTGTGTGCGGTGGGGCACGCCCCCACGCCCTGCGCTCATCCCGCGGGGATTGCTCTCTGCAGAGTGGCGGAGCTGACGGGGTATGAACCTCAGGACTTGATCGAGAAGACCCTGTACCACCACGTGCACGGTTGCGACACCTTCCACCTGCGCTGCGCCCACCACCTGCGTAAGGCGCTACCCTGCGGCATCCGCACAGCCCCTTTCAGTCCCCGGAGTAGGGATGGGGGTGGGGAAAGGTTGTGATTTAAGCCCCTAGCCAAAGAACAGTTGGGAGCCTGTAGTGGTGATTAGTGAGGTCCTTTGAGCGGCTGCTCGAACACTGACATCCGTGGTCCCTCACTTGGCAGAGGGTAAATCTCTGAGTTTCTGAGCGAAATTCTCCAGGGAGGGGTTTTATTCTCCTATTGATATGCTACCTTCCCCTGCCCCATAAACCTTAATAAAGATGGGTAGAAAAACCGAGGCTAGTCCACTTGGCTCACGCTCATTGATCCGTATCACTCGCCTGGCTTTTGATATTGCTCTGCTTTGAGCTTAATCTACCGGGATAGGGAAGGTGAGCCAGGGAGTGAGCTGCCCAGACCTACCTCACCTAGTTAGAAAATCGAATGGGGGAGGGGGGTGGAATCCCCCAACTCTAAGTGGTCCCCTCTTTGCCAATCGTGAGGGACCAAGGACTCGAAGCAAATTAACAGGATAATCCGTGCGTTTGGGAAGGTGCGTGTTGTCGCTGCCTCCTGCTTGGTGCACTTTAATTAGGACCCACAGGGGACCCATACTCTCACTGCCAGGGGTTGCATTTGGGGTCGATCAGAAGCGGGCTCCTGCGCCACCAGCTGCCTTTTGTTTCTCCATCAGTGCTGGTGAAGGGACAGGTGACCACCAAGTACTACAGGTTCCTGGCGAAACACGGCGGCTGGGTATGGGTGCAGAGCTATGCGACCATCGTGCACAACAGCCGCTCGTCCAGGCCCCACTGTATCGTCAGCGTCAACTATGTTCTTACGTGAGTGCAAGTCTGGGGCCCCTTCTCTTACTTCAAGCGTCCTTAGTCCCTGAGAGTGTGCAGGTGGTGGGCACCCACCGCTGGGTTCTGCGAGACTGGGGTACCCTGGGGATGCCTGTTTCCACACTAGTGATGCCTGCGTCGGGAGGCGGAAGCTTGAGCACTTTCATCTTTATGAAGAAGCTTCCTTCGTTATATTCTAGAGAAAGATTTAGGAGTTTTTCCACCCACAGTCCATATTTGCTTTCTACTCTCTCTCTCTTTTAACCTTTTAAGCAAACTCTGCATTAAATAAAACTTAATGCGGCAGAAAGAAAAAAAGAGAGAGAGAGAGAGAGGAAAGGGTCCGCCGTACGGAGCCGTTTATGGATAACAAACAGGACATCTGTTTCACTTTTTCAAATCTGGGTTTGAAGTTCTTAATTTTAACCAGAGTCTCCAATCAAAGTTAAGAGTTCTGAGAGAGTGATTTCCCCCCTGAACCACAAAGGGGATTTAAGTGACCAAGAGGATCCGACTTTAACCTCCATAAAGCAAAGGAACCTGAGCTAATGCTGCAAGTCTTGCCCTGCGCCCAGGCCCCGCGAGCGTGGTTGTATGACAGCATCCCTGGGCGAGGAGCTCGCCGGGCAGTGCAACTGCGGGCGCGGCTGGCCAGGCGGCCTCGGCAGGCACGTTTGAGCTTTATTCTTTCTAGAAACAATAATCGTGTGGCTCTGCAGGCTGATCACGTGGCCTGGTGTGCGGCTGGAGAAGAAAGCACGCTCTGTATAATGTTTGTGAAAGTCGAAAGGTTGAAGCCTTCCTTTATGAAGAACTCTTTTGTGTGCGCAGTTGTCATTGTTTTTTTTTTCCTTCTTCTTCTTTTAGTGGAGGTTGAAATTCTTGTGATTTTAGAGGACCTCAGGAGTTACTTACTTTGGAAGAGTTGACACACCAGGCACTCTGTAGAAATGCTAGTTTGACTTAGGAAGTTGGTTAAAGGGTGCTTTTCTGGAATGAGACTATACTATAGGTGACGAGGACTGGATTAATTCCCCATTCCCTCAGATTGACAAATCAGAAATGTGGTAATTGGAAATACTTTTGCTTGGCAATAACACTATTTACTTTTTGCCGTCCTTAATAAGCAAATCTAATTCAATAGACTTGGAAAATGAATTTAGTTTAGATGAGAATTCAGTACTCAAGAAAATGGCTGGTTGCTGAGAAGAATCTTTTTTTTTTTCATTTTAGTAAAGTGCTAAAATAAATACTATTAGGCTTTTGTAATACCACGAAAGCTGGGTATTTTAATACAGAGCAAAAAACATAGCAATATTTTTGGTATCATAAAGCAAAATCATCTATTTTGTGAATGCAGTTTTTCATATTATTAAAATAAACATAAGAGAAAATGGCAAATCATAATTCATAAAATAAGCCACTCTGTGAAGCATAAGTATTAAAGAGTGAAAAATTATGTCTGCTTACCATGGCAAGGAAATTGACATTTTTTAAGAAGGTGCTTTGTATGTCTGAGACATCACAAGCGTTACACATACAGTCTGTTCTCTGGTGGGTGCCTGTGGTTAGTAATCATTTTTTATCAAACAGCAGGGTATATAGTCACACAGACCCATATAAATGATCAGAATGCAAGTTAGACCTCCCAATGGGTAAACTTAATTTATGTTTGGAGTCATTTTGAAATATTCTGTTTTGTTTTCCAGTGCATGAGTGTATTTTCTTTCTTCTGTTGAATCTGTCATTCTTCACTTTACACATTTCTTCAGAGCTGCAGGATTAGGCTACCAACTTCACATCAGATTTAAAGATGTGATGAGGATAGATGATTTACAGAAGAAAAAAATAGCACGGCACATGTTTTTCTGAATGTTTTATGCCTCTAAATGAAAATAGAAATAAACACAAGCACACAAAATGAAAAGCTGAAATTGATTACCTTTTTATGTGTCTCAGCTCAAAATCTTTGTATAAAAATTCTTAGGACAATTTTTATGGCTGTAAATGTGGAAACTGCCTTAGATAAAATGTCATCAAGTGGCTCTGTGTGTGTTGACAGGATTTTCGTAATGAACAGGTTGCAGTTTGTTTGATGTGTATATCACGCATCTGGCCGGAAGTTACTAATTTACATTGTCTTAGCAAATTAAATAGATGACTATTGATTCTCTATGGTAGCAGTGAACTACAACATACATTTGTTTTCAGGGCTAGTTCTCTGTGAAGCCTGAGAATGATAAGTGAATTCTTTCCAAATACACTAACTCAAGCAATGCACTTAAAGAACCACAAGTCCCCCAAATAATTTGACAGGCCAGATGTTTTCCAAATTCAGACACTTTAATAGCATACATTTTGAAGGGATTTTCATGTCATGAAAGTGGAGAGAACTTTAAATAAGCATTTGTCAAATGAAGGTGTGCATTTTGTGGAAGCTACCTTCATAAGCGCTCATTTGTTAAATACCCAATGGTAAATTTATTATCAAAGTTAAAATATGCCTAGAAAAAATTAGTCATCGTTACCTAACAACAGGAATAACAACTAGGAATATTCAGTTCTTTGTTTTAATCAGCAGCTACAACAGCGCTTTTAGGAATTTTAGAGGTTGCTGCTGTATGCCCAGATGCTTTATTGACTTTTGTGTGACCACCAGACAGAAGTTCGGTGTTCTGCAATTCTGGAGAAGAGAGCAATAGGACACTATGATTAAATTTTAAAAATCCTTAGTTTTTCTCTGGCTCCTTGACATTCCCTGAGGCTTCTATAGCTCTTCATTAAAACTTAGCCCACTTCCCCCAAATCACCTAGCCCCCAACACCCATTAAACCCACCCCCCGCCCCGAATACACACACACACTGGCCAGTTCATGATTTTCAGTATGGTAAACATGGTGTGTTAGATTTATGTGCCTCATTAAAAAAAAATCTCTCTTAAAAATTTTGGTGCTCACAGAGTTTGAAATAAGTGTTAAGTATGAGAGGCCTTGCTCCCTAATTATTCTCAAGAATGATAGGTTAATGGAGCTAGTGTCTAGTAACAGTGGGTGTTGGGGAAAGTCCAGAAAAAATATGGAGAGGAAAGCATACTGTGTAAAACCTAGGTAGTTTTCTTGAATTCCTTTTTTTTTTAAGTTTGTTTAATTAGTAGTATTAATTATCAATTGTCCAATAAAAATCACTATTGAGTGTGAAGAAAATAAAAAATGTGGAACATACAATAAACTATGCAAAGGAATTTCTATGAAAATGAAAAGTCTTGATTTTCTTTGTGTTTTTAAACTTTATATGTTTTAAAAATAAAATGTTTAAAAATCTACTTTTAAGGATAAACCGATGATGTGCAAAAACTCCATTTTAAAACATTTTAAAACAAATTTTTGAAACATACAAAAAGTTAAAAGAACGTATAGTTATTATTACTATTTAATTTTTTTAGTCTTTTAAACTTACTGATTGATTGATTGATTGATTGATTTTCAGAGAGGGTCAAGGGAGGCAGAAAGAGAGGGAGAGAAATATTGATGTGAGAGAGAAACACAGATCAGTTGCCTTTCACACTGGGCAAAGCCCAACCAACTGAGACACACTGGTCACGGCTAATGATTATTATTTTTTAAAAGATTTTATTTATTTATCTTTAGAGGAAGAAGGGAAGGAGAGAGGGAGAGAAATATCAATGTATGGTTGCCTCTCGCGTACTCGCTGCTGGGAACTGGCCTGCAACCCAGGCATGTGCCCTGACTGGGAATCGAACCGTGATCCTCTATCTCGCAGGCCCACGCTTAATCCACTGAGCTACACCAGCCAGGGCTGATTATTATTTTTAAGGATCAAAAAATTAAATCTATGTTACCGTAGATTGCTAAGTTAAAAGGTTATTATCTATAGGTCATATTATCTATAATATAAGACACATTTGCTTTATATATCAAAATTTTTTCTATTTATATGCCTTTATTTTTGTGTGCATCTTTGTCTCTATAGGGCACATTTAAAATGTTCAAAATTACTGCATTTAGAAATTGAAAAAATGTACATGAAAACTAGTTTATTGGTGCCTTTAAAAATAATCTGCCCCTGAAATTCTTTAGGTATTCACTGTTGTATAACCTTAATTAGACTGATTAATAGACAATATTTTATGAGGGCTCTTCTGTAGTGGTAGAATGTGGTAAATGTTAGTATATTTAAACTAGACTTCTGATGAGAATTATTAGCTAATACAATTCTGATATTTTACCTGAAAAGTAAAAGAGAGAGAGATTTCAAGAGTGTTTTGGTAATTTTGGAGTCAGACAGATTTAAAATCTTCCATCATTTTTTTGTTGTTGTTGTGTCATAGAAGATTACTCTGCTTATTTCCTCCGTTTAGGACGGAACACAATTGTAGTAAAAAATCTCACATACTGTTTTAGAGTGATTCACTGACCACAGAGAAGGAGGCAATTTGCTTTGTAAAAATGCATATTTTAGTGTCGCAAAGAGCAGAATAGAGATAATTTACATTAGTGGTCTATATTATATTTGCTATCAACAAATAACCCCTTTGAACTGGTAAAATTAAGGCAAACTCCAAAGGAAACATACTTCCTTCATGTAAAAGAAAAAACAAAGGTCTCTACATTGTAATTATTTCAGGTCCCATAATTTTTGTTCTTCTTTGCACAAACCCATTGTAGTTCTCATAATTAAAAGGGTTTTAAAGTATTAATATATTCTGTGAAAGTGAAACCTTATGTATTCTTACCATAAAGCAGCAAACATTAAAATATGCTCATATTAGTTTTCTTTTTCAAGTATAATAATGGTTACTTAACTTGGACATTTAAAAAAATTTCAAATTAATCTAAAGATCCAGTGATATTATTGTTATTACTACTAGGATGTGTAGAAAATCATTTTTAAAAACTTGACTAGTAAAATATATGGTTACAGAAATAGATTTTATCTTCCTGATTCACAAAACTAATCTTTTATATTATAAATAATGTCAAACAAAGCACTTTTTGACTTAGCAAGCTACAGGAAAATACAAAATAATTTACTCTCATGCCTTGAATCTATGGAGTGCATGTTGCATAGATTTAATTTTTTGATCATTAAAAGTAATAATCATGCACTAATGTATACCCATAAATTAGACTTGATTCTTAATTGTGTTTGATCTTTATTATGATAATATTGAACATCAAAGCTACAGCTGTCCCTTATCTTCACATGAGGACATGCTTATTGATTTTAAAGAGAGGGAGAGAAACATTGATATGAGAGAGAAACATTGGTTGGTTGCCTTTCGTAGGCTCCCTGACTGGGGATTGAACCTGCAACCCAGGCATGTGCCCTGACCAGAAATGGAACCTGTGACCTTTTGGTTGATAGGACAACACTCCAACCAAGTGAGCCACACCACCAGCTAGGGATCAAATGATCTTTTATGTAACTGAATCTTTATATAAACAATTAAAGACACATTTGTATTAATAGTAACTTATGACATGTAACAACCAAAAGTATTAATAGTAATTAAGAGTAATTTCACAAGTACCGAACACTTTATTAAAAGAAAGAGCTGGGAGATTTTGTCCATTTTACAGTGCACAACACTAGTACTCCTTCAAATAATCTTATCCTCATACACTTTCATTTCTATTTATTTTTTTAATTGAAATAATCTGTGTTTAATTTTGAAATCATTATTTACACTCTACATTAGTACTTTTTTTTACAAATGCCAAATGCATATTTCTTTCAAACTACTGTCCTATATGTACCTTATTTGCTCCTCTGACAGCTCTGTAGGGTGGTTTGGGGAGGGATCACATTCCCCATTTTCTAGATGAGGAAACTAAGGCCATATATACCTAAATAATTCGTGAAACTAGGATTAAAGCCTAGGGTGTCAACTCCTACTGCACTGTGAGGTCCTCTCCCTGGGGTAGGCTTGGGGTGGATATAGGGGGAAAAGTGTCTGGGATGGGGAGATGGATTTAAATGATTAAGGCCTGTAGGGTTCAGCCCACCCAGCTTCCAGACAGGCTTTCATTTGATCTCATAATGGAAGATCAAAAGCTGTCTCTGTTGCTGCTTCACAAGTGTATACAGATATTGATGATTTAGTGGTTTAAATTTGGCTAAGCTATCTTCTCACTGATATACAATTAAGAATAAATCTTTTTTGTCCTTATGTCTCACTAAGGACATTTTCATTTTGTAAGAATAAAAAATGTGGCCTGCAGACCTTTTAGTTTTTTAGTGAATTGCTTGCCTTTAGATTACAAAGATAGGTTATTGATAACTATTTCATTTTTGCAACCAGATTTATTCCTTTATGTTCTTTTTAAACAAAAGTGTTAAAACCAATGTCAGTGGATTGGCAAACCATGCCATCCTTTTTGTCAGAATTACCTGCTGTGGCAGTGGATTATTTCCTGGATGATGCGTGTGTTTCATGTGTGGGTGGGGATGCAGGACTGGCCCCTTTCTGTTTTCCTGGAGATTGGCAGGAAAGGTTGTGCCCTGGGGACTCTGTTCAGGTCCTGGGGATGGAGAGCTTCTCCACATGGTCTGGGCAGGTGTGTCATCCTCTGGCCTTTTGGCAGGGCTGCTGCTCAGCTGCCTACCCGTCCCCAGGCCTCTCTGGCCTTCACTTCTGCGGTGATTGTTGACCCAGACAGCGCGGACTCCCAGGACCTTTCCTCCAGTTCCCACGTGGAGCCCTCTTGGTGTGTGCTGAATGACCAGCCCCATCACTCATCTCTGGCTTTGTGGCCCAGCTGTTGGGAGTCTTCTGATCTTTCAGTCACATCATGGAAAAATCATGGATCATTGCCTTGTTTGAAAGCAGGGATCCATAGGTGTTATTGTGCCTGGATGGACAAATCCCAATGTGGCTTTCTTTGGACTCCAGAAAAGCATGTTTTTATCTTTGGGCCTAGTCTGTTCATGTTGCAAACTCTCTCTTATGTTTGGTACAAGGTCTCTGTGTGTGTGTGTGTGTCTTGGATTATGCCTACCTTGATAATTGAATAAAAGGCTGCTACTTCTTTCTTCTTGTCTAGTGCTTTCCTCTCTGTGCTCCATTCTCATTGGCTTGTGACATCTTTCCAGGTGAGCAGATAGTGAAAGAAAATTTATTTGGGTGAGATTCTGGTGTGTGTGCTTAAGCCAAAAGGATTGGTTGCAGAAAGGAGTGGTTGAAGTTTGAGTGAAACCTGGAAATACCTGAGCGCCTATCGATGGAGGAATTTAACATTCTGCCTAGTCTGAAGGGGTACCGTGTCACTGTTTTCTCTCCCCTGCCTCAGCTGTTCCAGGGTCCAGGGAGCTGTCAGGACCGACAGGTGGTCTGTGGTGATGGCAGGGTGGAGGGAGATGAGGAGGAAACTTTTGTGAGGCATTGAAAATGTTCAGGGTTTGGCTGAGTCTGGGCCATCTGTTTACCATCTGTGACTTTTACTCTGGGAAGTTATATTGCAGTAGGATCAAGATTTTATTTTTCTAAAACCTTATAGGATCCTACAAAGAAACCTGAAAGGAAAAGGCATGGGCTTTGGTGTCAGATGGATCTGGGTTTGCCTACGCTTTGCTGTATAATAGCTGTGAGACTTTGAACACAGCTGAAGTCTTTGATCCTCTGTTTTCCCATCTGCAAAATGGGGACAAGTGTACCCAGTTTTTAAGGATTGAGGGGGGTTAAATGAGATAATGTATATATAGCACAGTACCTGACAGAAAGCCACTGCTCAAAGAATCTAACTATTTAGCACTTGCCAATTATGGGATGTCAATTGAAATACTTTGGAAGGGAATAAATAATCACCTCTTTTACTTGAATTTCTAAATCCTCAAATCCACACATTTAAAAGTTTATTTTCTCCCTCCTCCTCAGTCCCTCAACACACACACCTGCAAGCACTCTGCTTTTTGTGTGTGGTGGTTTCTACAGTTGGGTTAAGCTCCCCGTTTTTCATTGCTGCCATTGTGTATCTGAAAGGGAGCTGAGATTTCCACTGGGAGGCAGGTAACCATCCTTTACCAAGTGCCTCATTTATGCCAGATAAGACCGAAGTCCTTTACCTGGTGGAATGGTGCTTTATAGGAAAAAAGACGGCTCTAAGAAACTAACTTCTGTCAAATTTCTAAGGTTAATTTAATTGGAATCAGTATTTTGTCAACTTCATCCATGTCACTAATTATAATATGAAGTAAATAAAGCGTGCAACACTGGTATTTAAAAAAATATCTTTGTATCCTCACCTGAGGACATTCTTTCATTGCTTTTGGTGGGGCTTGCGGGGAGAGAGAGAAAGCGAGCGAGAGAGACAGAGACAGACATCAATTGGTTGCTTTCTTGTATGCATCTCTGACGGGGAATCAAACCTACAACCTGGGCATGTGCCGTGATGGACAATGGAACCCACAGCCTTTTGGTCTACAGGATGATGCTCCAACCAACTGAGCCATACCAGCCAAAGCGCAACAATGGTATTTTTTATGGTGCTCGTTGGAGTCTTGTGTATATTCCCTGTTACTCTGCATGGACTGCGTATGGCTGTATCTCCAGTGTCTCGCAGAGTATGGCAGATTGCAGTGATTTATTGCATGAACACATGAAGCAGAAGTCTTGGCATCTCTTGAATAGTTGATAATTTAGTTGAAAAAATAGAAACATTCTATTTAAATATTTAAGAACTCAGATTAGCCCAGTTTGAAATGATAAGGTACACTTGCACTATTTGCTGAGGGCATAAAATTCAAAGGAATTTGAGGTGAGGGTGGAGCTATCAGGGAAGGAGTAGAATTTTAGGGAGGCAGAGGCAGGGTCTTCTGAGCTGAAACAGTGACGTATGCATATTTGTCTCATTGTTCTTTCCCTATAAGTGTCCGCTGAAACACAGTATCACTCTTCAAACTAGATTTAACAGTGTGTCTCACCGCTCCTGTCTAAGCTGGGTTTTCTTTCCTTCTTTACCTTGAACCTTTGTTGCTGGAACTGAACATGTTCTACAGCATTGGAAACTATTTTCACTAGGGCTGTTACCTTTCCTAAATTAGTACTGGTATATCTCCAACACATTCACCAGACTTTAGGGATAAATTAGTATTTTTAACGTCTAGGCATAGGACACAGTTTTTAAAGTTTTAAGTGCTGTCTTTATTCTAAATGAATGTAAAAACCTATTGAAATGAATATACAGTGATACTACATGTATAATGGTTGTATTTTTTAAATTATCTGTAGAAAATGAACGTGAGGTATACATTAGAACCACAAACACGAGTGAATTGGAGGAGCTGGAGGTACAAAGTACACATTCTGGTGGCTCCAGATTTGCAGAACCAGAAGGTCTCCCCAGTGCTTTGTTTGACACCATAATCCTACTGTTCCTAAAATCTGGTGCAGCCCAGGCTTCCTAGTGAGATGTTTGAAACCCTGATAAACACAGGGTGGTATTACAAGGTATGTGAAAAATGTGTTATGAAAAGAGATCTCACTGCATTTTATTAGGCAACATGGTGTATTAGTTAAGAGCTTCGGCTCTGGGTCTATTGCCTGTTCAAATCCATTGCTGCCACTCACTGGCTTTGTGACTATGGGCAAATTGCTTAACTTCTCCGTCTTTCCATTTTTTTTGAAATCCCTGAAATGCAGGAAATGATAACATCTACCTCATAGAGTTGTTGGAATGTTAAATATGATAATGTGTGAGGTTCTTGGCACTGTGTTTCACACAAAGTAACATTGAGTAAATGCGAATTATTAGGGTGGTTATTTCAATGAAACCAAATAAAATAATTTTTTCCTTGCCAATAAACACAAAAACCAATGTCTGTGAGTCTTTGGACTGAAGGAGGGAATGCGTGAGCCTTCATAAGGCAGAGGGTTGCCCATGAATGAGAAATCAGCAGCGATTCTGCTGCATCTGGAAAGGATTGTCAGAACCTTCTTCAGCTGGCTAGGTCTTTCCGCACTCATAAATGGTATATGGAGCACCTATCGTGTCAGGCCAAGTTCTGGGGATCAAAACAAATAAGATGGTATCTACAGGAAAAAAGAAATGAACACAAGTATAAGCTGAATCCTAGCTTGATTTCCCTGTAGGCTTGCTCACGACTGAGATTCCTTCCTGGTGGGAAGAGTTTCCATCCACAATTAGAAAAAAGAGAGCATGAAGTGGCCTGGAGTTGCTTCGGTCACCCCTGGGGAACAAATTTGCAGATGTGGTCGGACTCCACTCTGGTGAGATGGTGGAGATGGGGGTGGAGGCAGTGGGAGGAGCTAGGCCCCTGGGTGTGTGCGCATGTGTTGAGGAAGATCATGATTGGCAGCAAAGACCTGGCTGCAGCCTAGAGTCCAATTTTAACTCTCACAAGGACGACATTGTCATGGGCAGGTCCTGTGTATCTCATTACCTCAGCCAGAGAGAGCAGTTCTGCTTCAGTGATGGTGAGATGATATTTTTGCTGCTTTGAATGGGATTTTTAAATATTTTGGGGTCTTACTTCTAATAGGGTTCTGAATCTCAGCAAATTTTTTATTGTTGAAACTATTACAGATGTCCTACACATTTCTCCCTCTCCCCCACCCCTTTGCCCCCATCCACCCAGCTCCCCTGCCCCTCCTCCCCTGCCTTCACCACACTATCGTCAGCAAATTTTTAAATTGAAGAATCCCTGTAGATTAAAAACTCTTTGTAGATTTATTACATTTTTTAAAATGCTGCCAATTATTTTAAGCTTTTTTTTTTAAACTTTTGCATTGCTGTTCTGCCCTGGAGAGACTGCAAGATAAGATCATCAGCTCCTGAAGTGGGGAAGGGAAGATGCTCTGTTTGTTGCCATACTTGGGTTGGGGAGTAATGACTCACATTTGAGGGGCTTCTACTTTGTGCCAGAGGCGAAGCAAGTCCATGAGATTTCGCCAGTACAGCATAGCCGATGAGTGGGCATACCAACCCAGAGGCAGGACTTTAGGGTCCAGATTCTCTTTAAGCCGGTAACATTGTACTGGGGTGAACCAGATGAAATCACCATTTCTGTATATTAAGATAGTCTAATATTGGCAATTTCGTATGATTCTATTGAATATTTAAGAACCCATGTGATATTTTGCAGAGATTTTTGCAAAGGTCTATAGACAGCTTACGCTCTTGTCCAATATGGGGTCTCCACGAGGTGACTCACATTTCAGGGGTACTCAGAACCCAGTCAGTGGGCATGTAATACGCTCACCCCTGGCCGGACCCCATCTCCCTTCACCAGCTTAGCCGTCAACAGTCATGACATTTTCACAAAACAGCAATCGGTAAGCACCATGCGTAGAACATTATTTTGTTTAGAACATCTAATATTTTACCAGGATTCAAATGGGAACCTCTGTCTTTAGTAGAAGGATCTTTTCCCTTTGATTGATTGCTAAATGGATAGAGCCTGTGAAAGGATCTTTTTTTTTTTCCCCCAGGGATTTCTTGTTCAAACAGAATTTGTTGTATCCACATTAGTAAAGCCGTGTTAATATGGGCTGCTGGCCAGATTGTGAAAATAGCCTCATTATATTGAACTGGATGTCATAATGGTACCCATTAAGTTGGGATTCTCTCTGTGTTTGTACTTTTAAACCCAAGTCCCTTGCCACCTTTTACATCTCTCAGAGAATCGCAACATTCCCTGGTAATGTGATCTGAAAACGTGCTGTCTCACCTCCTCTGACTAAAAACCATTACAAAACAAAAACAGAACCCTGGGTCCTGAGCCTTTCCAGGGGTGTGTGGCTCGCAGCTGCTCTTCAGTCGTGCATTTTACTCTCTGTACTTGTGACGGCTGTTACGTGTTCTGGTTGCTGAAGGTAAGAACTCCCGAGATCTACTTCCTTCAACACCCCCGTGATGTGATGTTGGTGTCCACATACACAACAGGAAAAGAGCAGCTTTTTCTCAAAACTAACCAAATGCAACACAAGCTTTTCATTTTGATTTTTATAAGCTGTTAAGACACTGATAGTGTTGGGAGTGACCGCATTTCTATTAGCTGTTGAAATCTTACTACAGTCCTGACAAAGTGAAGTATTTGTTGTGTTGGATTTGGGTAATGGCCCCCTGCAGGGTTACAGCTCAGGAATGCTGGAAGGCTGAAGCCCACAATAAGGAGGGCAGAGTGGGTGTCAATTTTATTCCTCCAATTAGAGCACTTAAAGAAATAGCAAAGTGTAGTGTAGCATTTTATTGTGAGGGCTAATTGAAAACCAGAGGAAAATATTTAGAGACGCTATGTGGCATTTTACATTATCATCTTTTCTATTTGTGTCTCTTCTTTGTCAACTCAATAGGACCTTCATTATAAACAAATTTCTATCATTAGAATCAGCTTAATTTCTGTTGCTATAATTAGGAGTATGGTACGAAATGTTGCAGAGTGTATTTCTCACTACGGCAAACAGGGCGGTTCCTGCATTGGCTGAGTATTACCCCCTTGCCTTCTCTGTGGTAGGGCTGTGTGTGACCAAGACAGACTTGATCCCTTCCCTCACAGAGCATAAATTTTAGTCAAAAAAATAGATAGTACTTATAAACAAATATATTATATGGTGTTAGGGAATGAAAGGAAAAAAAAATAAGCAGGACAAAGAGGTGGGAATGATTAGGGAAGGCCTCTCTGAAAACTTCTGAATGAAGGGAAGGAAGCAGCTATGTTGGGACCTGCAAGGAGAGCATTCTGGGGCAGTAGGAAGCAAGTGCAAAGGCCCTGAGGCAGAAACCAGCTTGGCAAATTGTGGAACAGAGAGTGTCACTGTGGCTGGAGCAGAGAAAGGCAATGGGAGAATGGAAGGCGATGATGTTATGATAGGAGAGTCAGACCATGTTGGGTCCTGATGGCTTTGGGAAGCCATCAGAGAGCTCTGAACCAAGGCATGGCATGAGCTAATTTAAGCTATGAAAAGTTCATTCATCCGGGCTGGTGTAAAGAATAGGGTTGGGAAGGGGCCAGGGTAGAGGAAGGAAGACCAGCTGGGAAATGATTGTAATTGCCTAGGTGAGAGAAGATAATAGCTTAAGAGAGGGAGGTAGTGAAAAGTCAGATTGAGGATATGTTTTGAAGATAGACAGTTGGGGTTTGCAGATGGATTAGATGTGAATTGTGAAAAAAAATGAGGAGTCAGCAATAGCACCTAGGTTTCTAGCCTGAGCAACTGAAGTGAATGGTGAGAAGGAACAGATTTGTGGGTAGGGGCAGCAATTAGGAATGTTTGGTTTGAGATGCCTTTTACGTGACTGGATGTTTCAGGTAAAGGATCTGAGTGTCTGTGAAATAGGGAGGTCTGGGCTGGAGACTGGGAATTTAAAGCCAGTAGAATGGATG
>PVKM010014229.1:0-29263 GCA_004027735.1 Carollia perspicillata
TAATCTTACCACCCAGAAACAATTACCATTAACCTTGTCCTCCCAGCATCTGTTCTGTTTGCACATACCCACAACCCTAAAAGCTTAGAAGATGAAAATATGTAAAGATTTCCATAGCCTTTTTTTTTCACTTGTTTTTGTCTTAAGTATTACCTAAGTCAAAAGCAATTGTCCATAAACATCAGAATGTCTGCATAATATTGACACACCATCATGAACTTCTCCATAATGTATAGACACATTACATCTTCTGATACATATTGCTATATTACAAATAAAGACAAGTATCCTGATGCACTTGTAAACAACAGTGCATGTATGCCTACACTACCTGTCCAAGAGACCTCCTTCTGATTGGTTCCGTAGGTGGGGGGCAGGGCCACAGACCAGCATTCCTAGCAACTGCCCAGGTGAACCGATGCTGCTGGTTCTTGGACAGTACTTCAAATAGCAAGTGTAAAAAGGGTCATGTTGGATAAGTATTTTATCTCATTCCCTCTAAGACTAAACAAGGTAGCTGGACTTGGTGTGAGTATTTAGACTAAATAAATAGTTTATACCTTAGTACATCTATACATTGAGCTTTCTAAGACCCTTTCTAATATAAAAACCCAGTCCAGGTAATTTTAGACAAATGCTAAAGAAAGTCACACGACTGGGCTTTGTGACCTCGGGATCTCCTTCCTTCCCTCTGATTCCTTTGATCCCAGGGACACTGTTCTCTGACTTTTCAGTGTCTGCCCTTAGGCCCTATTATAGATCTGTTACAGTTAAACATCAAAATACGGAGGCTCTTTGCTGTGATAAGCTGGGGAGCATTTCTTAGTCAAAATAGGAAAAGTAAGGACTTCTTCCCCCTTCTGTTTCATGTGTTGCTGAATCAATACCTAACTGTGTCGTTTAAAGCTCTCCCAGCGAGGGTAGGTGTGAAAAAAGATGCGATGCGGCTCTAGAATTTTCCTGGAATGCATATTTCCTACATTCTTGCAGGGTGCGTATTCCCAGCATTTTCATGACACAAATATTTGGTTGGGCAGCCCTAGCAATACAGTTATAAATAGCCCAGTCTACCTGTTCTCTAGGATCTTAGCGTTTAGGAGGTTGGACAGGCATGATAATTGGTAATTATAGAATTTGTGTACGGTAAATGCTATAGTAAGTTACAAGTAGGCACGGAGGAGGGAATTACAACTCAGTATTTCAGAACTGTTTTCCAGGAAGAGTGAAGACAAACTATAATTAGCCAGGGGAATAGAAGGAGTCCCGTAAGGAGGAAATATCTTGTCGGAAGGTTTAGAGGTTCAAAAGGAAGAAGACAAAAGGCCACTTGGGGGACTGCACGTAATCTGTCTTGAGGATCCCAGGGAGAGTGTGACCCTGTGTGTGTGTGTGTGTGTGTGTGTGTGTGCGCGCGCATGCGTGCTGGGGACAGGAAGCAGTGTTCTTGAGAAGGGTGAAGCACGCGTAGAAGTAAGTCCAGGCCAGACCTTGACGGCCTTATTAACCTAGCTAAGCCTTTTGAAATTATTTCCTAAGACAATAAATAATTGGTAAATGCTTTAAGTAGGGAATGTCAACCCCCCCAAAAAAAAAACTCCATTCAGTAGAACTTAGAGAATGAATTGCTGAGTAGCTGATCTGAAGGCTAAAGAGATTGATTAAGGGCTCTGGAGAGGTGAAGGATGACTAACATGCGTATTTATGTCAGTGCTGGCGCCACTGCTAGAACCGAGTGCTACTCTGAAACATTTTAAATGTATTATTTAACCCTCAAAACAGCCCCTTAGGTGTGCAGATGTTTATGATAGACATCCCCATTTACACTGAAGAACACTAAGTCGAAAGTGTGTTTGCGTTACAGTTTCTGCGGCCGCATGAGGCATCTGTAGAAAGCGCATCCTGAGCTCAGGTAGGTGCCCCTGGGGCCCACTTGCTCACTGCAGTTCTGCGATGCCTTCCCCTTGGAGACCGTGGCGAAGCAAGCAGGTGTAGCTGTTTTGCTTGAATGGGTTAATACATGTGTATATTACTTTAAATCAGTGGGGGATGGGGAGGTGACACAGAGGCCTGTGACATTGTGAAAAGCTTTGTGAGCAAACATTTTGAAGAGATCCGTTGCCAGAGACTTCTGAATCGAGGCTATTTAAGAGGGACATCTGAATATCCCCCGGAAAACATTATAGGTAGAAACTTTCTATCTTAGGGCATCTAAGTGCCCGTGTGCTAACATTTCCACAGTGACCAGAATATCAGTCCAAGAGGTTGACTAAAAGTTCTGTCCCGGTAGTGAGTGCCATGTTCCAGCAAAGTAGTCTTCTTCATTATTCCGTTTCTAGCAAATGAAGATTTAACTTTCTCAGTCACATCCAGAGTGAATGGCCATCCTGTTGCTGTCCACCTGTCATTACAGTCACACCGAAGAACATGAAGTTGAAAGGTGTCCTAGCGGCTGTGATCCACAAGAGTGTGTCATTTAAATCTGGTGTTGTGTATAAAGCTTAAAAAGTAATTTCCATGAGGAAAAAGAAGTACATGGGGCAAATCACCCCCCCCCGCCTCTGCTTTTATTTGGATCAGGTTTTTAAAGTGCATATTATGCAAATGAAGCTCACTTTCTTCTCCTTTTTGCTCTTGTAACATAAAGAATCACGTGTTGTGGGGACTCTTACTTTTTTTTGTTGGAAACCAAAATCAGAGAAGTTTGTCCAGAGCATAGGAGAGTTTAAGTGTAGCACTTAAGCACAAAGAGTGAAACCATGAAATTGGGCACGATGAGTGTTAAAATGGACTTTCGCTAATATAAAATTTTACCAGACTTTTTCTGATTTTCAGTAATTGTAGCTCATTCGTTTTACCCACGTGTTTTCTTTAATCGTTCCCTACATGGACTCAACTCCACATCCTTCAACTCATTTCTTTATTTACAACCCCACGCAAACCTTGATTCACCGAGAAGGGTTATCACAGCCGATCACATGAACAAGGTTGTGGTGAGGACGGACTGAAGTCTGGAATTGTGTTGCTCTTCAGATTTGAAAACAGGGTGATGCTAACTCCACTCCGTTGATGGTACTTAATATTATTCCTGTAATGCATTGTGGTGATCTCAGGTTTGTTTACTGCCTAAACACAAAAGAGTAAGAAGTGCTGGCTGGGTTTTCCCTTATTCTTCTGAAAGGAGCAGGTGTAGCAGCAAAGGCTCTGCCTGAATTCACTCTCATGGCTGTCATTCAAATCAAGCTGGCTCCAGTGATTGTGAGCCACTGAAGCTCCAAGGACATGATGTCACCGACTGAAGGTTTCCAGTCTGTTGTGACAGAATAATTGGTCCCTGGTACAAAGGAAGCATATGCCTGGATTGTGAGAACTCTGTTGCTTGATGTCAGAAAGAGAAATCATAAACAGTTTTAAATTCACCATATGCCTAAAATTGTCATCAAAATCCCTCTCACCGACACATTCTCATCCTGAGTTGCATTTTCCTGCATCGATACTTCTGATTCCCCAACCTCCAATAAAAACCTCGGAAAGTATCAGAGGATCTATAACTTTGACTTGCTCTGTTCTGCAAAGGGCGCTATGATGCTGTCATGACATCGGTCAAGAGTGACACATAATGAAGACACCCAGGTCTGAGCAGACAGAATGGCTCTGCTTCCCTGTTTGTGTCACAGGCAGCACAGGGGCAGGGGAAGAGGGGAGTGAAGGAGAGACTGTCTGTAAAAGACCTCTCCAAGGACGCCTTCCAGTGAAGCCTAGACTCAGGACTTGGCAGAACTCACGCCGTATGAAATACATATCCCACCACGCCACTCTCCCACCAGAAACTCTTCAGGCAAGGCAACCGGTGACATCTTGAAACATTTACAGATCTTGTGGGACGGCGCCATGCACATTCACAAACTCAGTCACCGTCATTTAAACGCTCCCTATCTGACGGAGGGATGATTTAGCAAAACCACAATGGCTCATGTATTTTTCCCAGATACGTTTGGGTATGACATTTTCATTATTGCTTTTCCAAATTACCCTAAGTGTAGAAGATGGTATTAGGACAGCTGAAATCCCATTATCTTGTATCCATCCTCTTGGATTGGAAGGGAAGGAGATGTAGGCTTTTCCAATGATGGTTTGCTATTTATTTTTTGACATAATCCTTAGGCCTCAGAGAGGTCACTGTTGCGTGCCTTTAAGATGCCAGACAAATGCTGAGGGGTGCATTGCTTACTTTTAAAACTCAAGTAAGGTATATTGTATGAATTGTCTGTCGCTCCCTTTGTATGGGTTGAAAAAGCAAAGAGACGTAAAAGAACTGCTTGAAATTAATATCTTCCATGTAGGTAATTTTTTCACATCTGGAAAATGTTTCTCCATGTTAATGTTCCTGTCCCCAAATAACCATAAAGTATAAAGTTCTATCATGTATATTTTAAACAAGTTATGGCAGCACCTATTTAGTTTCTTTTTTAAAATTATGATGGCAAGAAATGAAGTAAGTTGTATGAAATAAGCCAGAGTCCACTTTTATGCCTGGGTAGATTTTACTGATTGGGGTAATAAATACATTCATCTCATTTCTAAAACCTTTAGATATAATATCAGGATTAACTTTTTTTTATCAAAAAAGCATTTCTTCTGGACCTGTTTAGTTTGGAAATACAGATTAGTGTTAAAATGATTCTTCATATGTGTTACAATGGGTTCATTATCACTACATTCACTGTAAAAACAAAGGAAAAACATTTAATGTAAAAAAAAACCCACTAAATCGGCCTATTGAAAAAGAAAACGGCTGACTGTTTTCTCTATTTTTTCCATGAGAAAAAAAGTGTGCCTTGATTTTTCTTGGTTTATTCCTTCAATCCCACATAAGGCCAAAATAGGCACAATTCATGTTTATAGAAATCAAAGACACTTTTATTTTTTGGTCCCCTGCCATTTCTCTCTGCCGTGAGACAATTTCTTGCTGTGTTTCTTGCCAAACGTGGGTAGGAATGGAAAGACTGTCAAGTGCCAGTAAGCCCATTTGAGAAAAGACAGGTCAAGGTTTTCCATTTTCAAGAGCCTACAAAATACAGAACAGCTTATAGTTACAAGCTGTGATGCTTTCAGTCGACACTTTTATTGTGGTGTGTTTTATTGTTAACTTGCATTGGACATCAAGTGATTGGGATGGCCCTCATGTGTGACAGTGTCAAATGTTCCTGGTGACAGGCTTGACATAGGCTGATTGCTCCTTCC
Organism: Carollia perspicillata; assembly: GCA_004027735.1. Lineage (NCBI taxonomy): Eukaryota > Metazoa > Chordata > Mammalia > Chiroptera > Phyllostomidae > Carollia > Carollia perspicillata. The sequence continues at coordinate 5,242 of PVKM010014229.1, forward strand.
ATTTAGAGAGCATCATGCCTTTGCAATAAAGAGCAGAACAAAGCCCCTACTGATTGACAGTGATGTAGGCTGCTTTTGTTTTTAATTCTTTAACACTTGACACTCTTAGATGGTACTTTATACAAGAAGGAGGTCAATTTCCTTTAGAAGTCAGGAGGCAAGAGAATAGATTAAAGATGACCTTCGTACTGATTATCTCTACTTTTTACTTGAATATCTGATGGAAAATTTTGAAGCCTGCTGATTATGTTATTAAACAGTCACTGACCTAAGTCCCAAGTAATAATGTGGCCACCACTTCAGAGGCATGGCTATTTTTGGCTGTAAATGTAGGCAAGAATATTTTTTAAATTTCCTCAAATTGTTGAATACAGCGGGTGTCCTATTAGAGAAATATAAAATAATAAATAGCATAATCCTACAAAGTTGGAATTAAATCTTGTGGGGAAATGACTCTTGTGGGGAAATTTTTCTTGTTAACATATTAAAAGCTGTGCAAATTTCTTCTTTATTGTTATCATCTTGATTTGGTGCTCCCACCAGGATGTCAAGAGGCCTCTCAGGGCATTGCTCCTCAATGGTGGGAGACATGGATTCAAGCCAGTCACCTCTGATGGGAAACAAAGAGTATGGGCTGGGTCTCTATACCCGTGCCTACTGAGCTATAAGGAATCATGAGGAGAGCGCTAAGAAACTTTGGAAGCATTGAAGGGTGTGGTGACACTGTGACATGCCACCCACATGCCCCTTCAGTGAAGAACTTGCCCCAACTATGGGAGGGCTGTTGACAGAGAGCCTTCAGGTGTCAGCTTCTAAAAGGGATTATCTCAGCTGCAAGAGAGCCTTTATTAGGGTGTACCACATTCAAGGACTGATGGGTGTGGTAGTGTTAATGCCTGGCCATCTTGGCCCAACTCAGAACAACTGAGGACCACTCAGCTCTGGAGTTCCCACTCGGGCCAGCCAAGGTCAGGCCTGCATCCCAGCCCAACCTCTCCCTCTGTCTAATCCTGCTTCCTTACATTGCATGTCACAGGTGACAATCCCAAAGCTTCTCCTTAGCACACACAACACACTCTACAGTCCATCTCCAGGTCAGTTTCCCATGGAACACAACCTATAGTCACCAAGTAACCAGATACATTTAGAATCCTTCGCTGGACTATTTGTAATTACCATTGCAAGTGACATTGTAGGAGTGCAATCCTGATTTATGTTTGATAGATCTTGTTAGCAATGCAAACAACTTTCCAGCTAACATTAAAAGAATAGACATGTTATGTAACTAAATTGAAAGAAGGTCCCAGGCCTTTATCTTTACATCTAGGATTAAGTGCCGTCTCCTGATGGGACTGGGAAAAAAAATCAAAAGACTATTCTTTTTGTGAGAAATATATCGACTTTAGTGTATGCAGGAGGTTTTACAGTTCTTGAGTTATGTTCATGGCCCTATGAATTTTTGCCTTTTTAAAAAAAACTTCTACCCTTTTGATTTAAGATTTTAAAGACTTATTGCCTTCATTATCAGTACTCACTGATGCTGCCAATTCAATTACCTACAATGGAGGGCAGCGTTGGCTGAGATAAACTAAAACAATGAATTTTCCAGAATCATTTGTGTTTTTGCCTAAGTACTTTTTTTACATTGAATACAAATGCCTTATATAATACATATTTTTAAATATAACTTTTATATAAAATGCCTGAGGATAATTGAAGAAAAGACTGTCTTTACATTGGACTTCTTCTCTAAGAAATCTGCAATCATATATAATAACGATACAAAATTGTCTTGCACAAAAGTCATATTTTTGATATTTTCAACATCACAAAGATAGTAAAAGGCAGTAGAGTAAATGTGGGGCTAGTTAAGAGAAGGGATAATTGAAAGACACTTGGGGGCAAAACAAGTTGCCATTTTTCAGATCACATTAATAATTTTCTCAGCAATTGCAAATAAAACGGAAGGAGGCAATTCATGTAAGAAATCACCATTACCCATTCAAACTTGATTGTTACACATACGAACATTTTCAACGAAGCAACCCTGTAAGCCATTTTGATCTGTAACAGTTCTCCTACCTGCTGTGGGAAGTTTTTATTTATTTTGCCTTTTTAAACTTGTGAATATAAAGGACTCAGGCTTATAAATTTTTATGGGCTATTTTTAGTCACTTAAGTAAGATATTAATTAGGAAAGCTAAGTGCTCTTTCTTCCTCATGTCAGTAGTAAATAATATGATCTCTATGATAATAGGAGCTAAATGTCGTCTCACATATTCTTTGTTCAGGCATTATACTGTTCCCTTTATCTCTCCAGAAGTCTTGGGAGGAAGCTCACGTTAAACCTGTGAGCAGCTGAAGCTCAGAAAGTGTAAATAAGACACTAATGGTTACACGACTAGAAAGGAGAAGGCGTAGAATTCAGGGCCAGGCAGCCTGACTCAGGCATCCATACCCCTTCCAAAAATCTGAACACTAGTGGCTGACAGCTCCGTGTCATCAAAAGAATAGAATCAACTTCAATTGACAACATACTATGTTAGCTCAGAGATGGAAACCATAGCCCGTCTCATTTCGGGGAGTTCTTTTCATCCAGTTGAACTTTCAGGCTATGCCTGTCACCACACTTTTGTTTTGAACCTCTGATATTGAGTTTAAGGAGTGACTGCCCTCTTTGAGAGCCTCTAAGAAGTATCAGCTACCCCTTGCATTGTTTTTATTACTTGGCACTGAGTTAATGCTATACCTTCTGAGAATGCTTTCATTTTTCTACTTTTTTTCATTATGAGCAATTGTTTATGCAACCATTGTAATTATGCCAAGGAACATTAGTTCGCTCATCAAAAAATATTTGAGCGCCTATTATGTGTTAGGCACTGCACCTGGCAGTGAATGTAAAATAGTAAGGAGCGTAGACATTGCGTTTGCTTTCATGATGTTTATTTTCTTCTGAGAAAGAAGTCAAGTGATATGAATTTTAGGGGCCGGTTTATTTTAGTTTGCTCTAATGAATTCACCCATGAGTTGTTAACATTCTTAACCTTATGACATTCTGAAATAAAAGAGATTTACCTCTTCAAAAGAAAATATTTTACTCATCTCTTCCTTGAAAACAATGAAATGTTATTTTAAAAATTCAAGGGTCAATATAAAATGACATCTAAAAAGCAGGATTTGAGGCACACGTTTGCCTGTTAACGTGACTTAAAACTTCATTTTCATAACAGCATGGTTATTATATGTACTTTATATAGTTTTTAAAGTACTCTAAAACACATAAATGATCATTTCCTCTTATAGTTTCAATTATTTTATCCCAAAAAGTTGTACTTCAGTATGTTTAACCCAATTGACATAGCTAAAATACACAAGAACTGGAACCCTTAAGCCCCAAGGTTTTCCATAACTCTTCCCAAACACTGAGTCATCCTTCTCAGCACATTAACTCAGGCAGCAGCCAGTTCTGCCCATTAAAAGCCCATCCAAAGCTTTGTGTCACCCTCCTTCCTATTTATTCAAGCCAGATTAGATTCATGACCCCACCTCTACCAATTGAGTATGTCATGTTGGCCCATTGTTGAATGCATCCCTTAGACTATTCCTGGACGTGATTCCCATCCACATTCGTTGGCTCTCTGAGCTGTCCTGAACATGTTTGGAAAGAGAGCTTCACTGTGTGGGGTCTGTACGTTTTGCCTGTGTGTGAATAATTGGGTTGTGGTCCTGGCTTTAAAGGGACTTGGAGCGTGGCCTGAGAGGGTGCCTGATGAATACGGTCATGGAGTCTGGAACAAAAAGAGACCTTAGAGAGCACCTAATCCAACCACTTCAAGTACAGCCAGAAACTTTCGAGTGAATAGGGGTCAAAGGACTAAACCAGGGCCTCAGAATGACCTTGTGGCAAAAGCCAGGCTGAAATTCAGTTCTCTCCTCCCAGGGTCACCCTCTTCCCATGGCTCCATAAAAGGCCTTAATCTTTGCCCTGCTCTGCCTTTAATTAATAAATAGGATAGGTGGTTGTAACCTTTGAACAGATTTATAATAAGGATTAGCTGATTTTGGAGGGATGCAGCCAATGTCTGGCTAAACTCTAGTTAATGAAGAAAAGGAAAATAATAAAGCTGACACATTATTTACCAATGTAAATGTGAATACTATCATAATTATTAAAGATATAAATGTATCTAGGGGTGACTAGTAAATAACAGAGTCATTGTGTTTGGGGGTAATCGCTTCACTGTTTCCTTTTCCTTTTTGTGTGCTTAAATATGATAGAAGAACATTTTCTCCTATAGTAAAGCCAATAGCTTAGAGAATTAGGAAACTCCCTCTTTATTTTTATGGTTCATTATCTAAGAGAAAGGGCTGTTCTCTGTTTTTGCGAAAGTAGAGTTAACGTCACTCGTAACTTTCTCAGTGAGGATGTGATTTTGGCAATAGGCATATCTATGGCCTTTCTAATGACAGACATCTATCAGATTATAGCGAGTATTGAATTTTCCTCAAGTACCATGATTTGAGCAAAGCCTTTTATACCACAAATTACACATTCCTTGTAAAATCAATCTTCAGGAATGTTATCAATCACTTGGTATTTTTTTCCTCGTTCTTTCTCTTTCATTAATATTTATTTCCATGCCTTGGTAGAACTTTTCACCCTCTCCTGGTTTTGAGTGTTTGCCTTCTGACCTCTATAAGAATAATGAAAACCCTTAAGAGATGTTAAAATCAGTCACTTCACACCGAAGAGAAATGTAAAGCACAACGTGCTGTTCTCCTGAGCGACCAGGCTTCCTGTTGCTAGAGTCAAAGAGAAGATTCTGTGATGGAAGCCTACAGGCAACCTAGTCCCTAGAGAAAAACATGTTTTTCTGATTTTATGAATACGTCGCATACATGGCCGGCCACATCTTATGCCAGCTTCTCTTAGCAAAAGAGACTGTTCATTTCCACACCATAAGAAAAGCGAGAATATTTTCATACTTGTACCTTTTTAGTTTCTGACCTAGGAGAATTTTCTAGTCTCTTCCTCTCCATTTTGTGTTCTCTTTAAACATGCTAGCGACAGACATGAGTAAGAAAATACTTCCTACCTTAATGCATGTTCATGTGCAGTACTTCTGCTTCTTCTAATATGTACCCTGTGTGGAGAGTAGTGGACCCAGCCCATTCCCCAAAACTTTACTAAAAATCCATTATTTATTTCAACAAATAGGTATCAAGTACCTACTGTCTGCCAGAATCTCTTGTAGGAGTTGAGGCCACATGAATGATCAAAACAAACAAATATCCCCCTTCATGAAGCCTGCACTTTCATAGGGACAGAGATTACAAAATAAGAAAAAAATATTTTAAGTCATTTTGTGCCGCGTTTTTCTAGAGAAAGATGAGGCTTGCAGAGGAAGTGATGTAAATGTAGGGGTGTGCAATTTAAGTAAAATAAGGGGTGGTCTCTCTAAGAAGGTGATATTTTTACAAAGATATGAAGGAGTTGAGGGAGAGAAGCAGTGATTCTTTGGGAAAATATGACTCTAATCAGAGAGAACATCAAGTTCAGAAGCCCTGGGGTGTTTGAGGAATAGCAAGGAAGCTTGAGTGTATTGAGCAGAGTGAGTGAGAGGCAGAGGAAACACAGTAGGATAGGACATGCAGGTCATTTTAGGGACATTTGCTTTTATTCTGAGTGACATGGAAAGGCAGTTAGAGTCTGAGCAGGGGAGTGATATGACCAAATTTACAGTTCTGCAGGGATTACTCAATCTGCTGATCTGCTGAGTTGACAGGACTATCGTGGGCAAGAGTGGAAGCAGGAAGACCTGTTGGGAGGCTACTATAATAACCCAGGATAGAGACGACGACGACAGGGGACTGGACCAGTGGGCAAAAGTAGAGATGTACAGAAGTCATTTTGCAGGTAGAATAAATAGGACTTGGTGAGCGAATGCAAACGATAACAGAGAAAAGTCAAGAATGACTTCAAGTTTTGTGGTCTGAGCCACTGAAAAGTTACCATTTATAAGATGAAGAGAGCTGGAAAGAAGGAAGTTGGGTCTGGGACCAGAGTCTAAGAGACATTCAAGTGCAAATGCTGAGTAGGCAGTTGGGTTTTTGAGTCTGGAGTAGAAGGAATGGACAGGACTGGAAAGACCACTTGGAGATGGAATTTAAACTCATGAGATTTGCCAGAGTTACCAGGGTAGGGACTGCATGTGGGGCAGGAAACACAGGATTTAGACGAGAGTGAATATTAAGCCCTCTTCTTCCTAGAAGCGCAAAGATCCGGTGTATGTAGCACGTCACTTTAAGTTTTCCCTTTTTCTATTTCAAATGTAAGTAGGGCTAGGCTGTAGAAAGTAGGTTTAGATATTCAGGCATGTACATGCCTGCATACATACACACAAGCACTCAACTAATAGCTCTGAAGGATTGGGGGCGACATCAAACGGGCTGTTCCTGAAACTTGACCTGTGGTGAATATAACAGCAGGTACAGGCCTTGAGGCAAATCTTTCTTCCTGGGCCAAAGTCTTTCTACTTGGGAGCATGTTTTATATTTTCCATGTTAAGCACAAAGGGATCTTGTGCTGTTTCTTCACATAGATAGGAGAGAATTGTTTTAAATTTGGGTAAAAAAAGAAATAAGAGTAACAACTTCTTGAAGATAAATCTATTCCTCTGTGTACACCACTCCCACCTCCACCCAATTAGTGGTTTTATTTGAAACCTTGTTTTTAAGACTGTTTTCCAGAAGGTGATTTCCCTGCCTTTGTGAAGTAATGTCTTCCACTCAAGCAAGATTTATTTCTTTAATGAACCTATGTGAAATTTAGGGGCTGGACGAGGGATGCCCATATGGGCCCAACGCTAGGCTGGGTGTTTCGTGACTGTCCTCACCTGGTTTGTCTAACAGTCCTGTGACATTGGGGTGTGAGCTTTGTTTATGGCTGAGAAAAGCAGGATTCAGAGAGAGTAAGCAACTGCTCAGGTTAAATTAGTTTTTCTAACTCAAATCCTACTCTCTTTACTCTGTATGCCACACTGTGTCTTTTTACAGCCCTACCTTCCCAACCTTCTCCAAAATTTCTACCTACAATTTAAGCCAAGAAGATCTTCCTAAAGGTGCAAGACTACCTGCTGTGACTTCCTCGAAATTAGTGCTTACACATTTCCAAGCATGTCACTAAGCACACATTTTAATTCTGACTTGTGTTGACAGCATCTTCCCTTGGAGAATTCTCCTTCATGTTGCATGTGCAACTATCGAAATCCTCATTGCCCATTGGGTGGCTGTTGGCTCTTTCTATCCTTACTTTCATTTCACAGACTTGGTAAAACAGTCTCAAGATCAGAGTTGAAACTGTAGGCCAGTTCTATAGTAACAAGTCATTTCTTTTGGGGGTTTATCACCTGCTGGGACATTGCAATTGTTTGATGAGAGGATTGTTCAATTTAGTGCATCAAATGCCTTATCATATTTGTGCACATTTTTTCCATGTATGCTCACTTGGCCTGCAGAAATCCCCAGCCAGTCTGATTACCCTTTGATGCTTTTTCAACTTTGTTCTGCCTTATTATTTCTAGGAAGTAAAAAGGGAAAAAAACCATCTTGAAATAGAACACCATTTGAATTTCAATGCCTCTCAGAACAGAAGGTGTAAGTGGCCCCTAAATTCAGCCAGTAGGTTAGCAAAGATTACAAAGATGGTTCACATTATTATAGTAGGTGTGTGAAGGAAAAGGAACTTTTATTTATTGTTAGTAGAGATACACTGGTACAATTTGGGGAGAATTAAATTTCTATTCCCGTTGACTTAGTAATTCTTCTGCAAATGCATCCTCTGGATATACTCAGCAGCTACTGGAGTTATGATATCTGGACAGAGATAACTGGGCCAAAATGTTTGTTTGCTGCATTATTAAAAAGCAAAGGATTCTTCTATGGCTTTCTGAAAACAAATAAACAACATGTAAATTAAGCTTTGAATTTATATTAAGTTTATTATTTTGGTAATGCTACACATCTTATCCATTCTATATTAAAAAAATGAGACCACAGATAAAAGAGAAGGAAAAGGAAGGGGTATTCTTGATGCCACTACCTGTAGATAACCATTATTAAAAAGTTGATGTGTTTCTTTCTAGTTCTTTTCTGGGCAAATGTTTATGTGCCAACATGTTTTTTCCCCTACTTTTCCCATATAACTTCATAACATTGATATTTTCTATTATCACAATTTTTGTAAGAATTGTTTTTAATAACCACAAGATCCCCCATTTTATGGAAGACTAGTAATTAAACTTTCCTATTGTGTAGGATATTTATTTGTTTCAAGTTTTGCTATGAAGTACTCTCCCTGATGGTGCCTACACATTGCGTTTTCATTAGTTCATTTTTTGTCCCACATGTCTTGCTAGATTTTGGTTCGCTGAACCGTCATTAATAGAGTCTGGTCAGTTTTTCTAATTTGTTTCTGTCTTGGTAAATCACCTTTATGGCAATTATAAGTCAAGAAGTTATCATCTAAAGAAGATATCACATATAATCACAAGATTACACACATATATGTATGAATATGTGCATATATGTATATGTATAATCTTGTGATTATACCTGATATCTTGTATATGTGATATGTCACATATATATATCAAGAAGTTATAATTAAGAGTATATATACTACATATTTTTTCTTTTAATTTCAGCCATAGCATTTAATTTTAGTGTACAAGTTTTTGAATTTTGGGATGGCAAAAATTATGCTATTGGTGGTCATGTGACACCACTTCGAAGCTTAGACTCTGGAGTCGCTGGCCTGGGTTTGGCCCTGGATTGGCAGCTGTGTGATTTTAGGCCAGTGTTTATCCACTTGGAGCTTCTATTTTCTTATCTGTAAAATCTGTGATGACAATAATGCCCACCTTGAAACCTAAATATTGTAAGTTTTGGGGAAAATGCAAGGCACAGTGCTCAACACATAGCAGATGCTTAATAAGATGCAGTCATCATTACTGTTATTATTTGTTGCTTGTTATTCACATTGTTCTTTTGATATTCCTATGGTTTTTGTTTTGTTTTGTTTTGTTTTATTTTGGCCACACACTTGCACCTCACTTCAAGGATCTTTTCCTCAGCTATAAATTATGTTAAGCTTATTTAGTCATTCCTGTAATAATCACAGCTTCCCCTCTCCTTTTCTTTCTCATCTGTCCCTTTTCCCACCCCAAGTATCACTAAAAAATGAATTGCGAATTAGCAGCATTAAATGAAAATTAGGTTAGAATCCTGCATTTCATTTTTTCATATCTGTATGAGATGGCACCTTTTATTTATTTTTTAAAGATTTTATTTATTTATTTATTTAGTTAGTTAGTTAGTTTTAGAGAGAGAGGAAGGGAATGAGAAAGAGAGGGAGAGAAACATCAATTTGTACTTGCCTCTCGAGTGCCCCCTACTGGGGACCTGGCCTGCAACTCAGGCATGTGCCCTGACTGGGAATTGAACCAGGCAGTCAGGTTTTCCAGGCTGGCAGTCAATCCACTGAGCTGCACCAACCAGGGCAGAGTTGGCACCTTTTAAATCAGAACTACAAAACTGCTGAATCTTACAACTCTTTTAACATTTCTGTAAAAGCACAATTCTTCAATGTATAAACAATGAGGCCATTTGACCCGTTAAGTCTACACAGAAGCGTGGGGCTTGCACTCTCACAGTACTGTCACGCATGCCTCATGAACCATCAACTTCAGTCCTGGATTCTAGTGCAGACTTCAAAATGAAGGAGGAGAAGCAACAATGATGTAGCTGCCTGGCAGATTGGGAACAAGCTGCTTGGATCTCTTCATTATGCCCATGGCTTTTCGGGACCCTTGAGTTCTGCTTTTGTCATTGGCATTTTGCATTTCTTGGGGGGGGATATCATGAAGAGCCACCCTTTTTGAAGGGTCCCATTGTCACTACCAGCCAGATTCTCATGGGAAATGGAAACCACAGAGGAACAATCATGAATGACTGTTCTTATTATGTGATTTTGTGTGAACTGACATTTGCTGCCCTGTCTTTAGCACAGGGACAAAAAGAGCTCCACTCCTGATGCTTTTCATTTTTTCCCTTTTTGGTTTATGAAAGTACATTAAATGTAAAGCAACAACAACAACAACAATAACAATACAGAAATGTTTGGAGTAAAGGTCTCTTGTAAATGTGCCCCAGAGACAAACATGGTCATTTTTGTATAGGAACCTTTCCATCTTTCTTCATGTACATATGCATTTGTATATCACATATCTATATTATATACATTTTAAAATAGCATTAGTGTTTTTTTTCCTCCCAAAGTAGACTCTGAGGCAAAGATTTGAGTATATTCATTTTATTGGGAAAGTGATCCTGGAAAATAAAAGTGGGGAAAATGAGATAGAGTTGGGAGAAAAGTCCAAAAAAGGATGTTCTAACAAACAGATTTTGGCTGTGAGCAACTGGAGCTCAACTCTGCTGGGAACCACTGAGGAACCATGTGGAATGCACATCAGATAAGGATGCTGGGACGTTTATTCTCCTATCCCGATTCCCTACGGGTTGAAGTTTGAACCCTGGGGTGTTAATTTCCTCTGCTCCTTGGTCTGTGCCTATGCTCAGAGGGGCAACCTTTGGAGAAGGCAGAGCAGAAAGAGCCCCTGCACACGCTCATATGGGACTAGGCATTGTAACTGTGACCGTGGTTGTGTTGTAATCACATGAGCCAAGGAGATGGGCTGTGTGCACTACCATCGTCAAACAGCATCTATAATCTCGTCTGCTTGCTATTCCTCGACCAGCTTTTTCTAAACCTCAGCCATGGATCTTGGATCCACTGTCACGTTAGTACCTGCACACACGCTTTTTTTTTAATGGCCCGTTCCTCCCTGAATATTAGAATGGGCTAATTAACCATTCAGTGAGAACAGTGCCAGTTTTTTTTTTTCACTTTACTGTGTAAACCTAGAGTCATGGTAAATAATTCTCCCTAATACCAAGAATGATTTATTGGGTTGGCCAAAAAGTTCATTTGATATTTTCCGTAAGATGGCTCTAGTAGGACTTAGCTGTCTTTAACTTCATTGTTAAAGACAACTGTCTTTGACATTTCAAAACATTTCAAAGACAATGTTTTTGAAACAATCTGGTTAGATTTTGACAGCTGTCATAGCAGTGTGCATTTTAAAAAAATCAAAATTGGTGAGTTTCTGTGTGTAACCATTTTAATAGTGAAGATGGAAGAAAATATGCAACATTTTTGGCATATTATGCTTTATTATTTCAAAAAAGGTAAAAATACAACTGAAATGCAAAAAAATATGCAGTGTATGGAGAAGGTGCTGTGACTGATTGAATGTTAAAAGTGGTATGTGAAGTTATGTGCTGGAGATTTCTCTCTGGACGATGTTCCACAGTTGGGTAGGCCAGTTGAAGTTGATAGCGACTGAATGAAGACATTAATGAGAACAATCAATGTTCTACCATACAGGAAACAGCTGACATACTCAAAATATCCAAATAAATAAAGTTATTAGTGAAAATGAAAAATGGGTCTTTTATTTTAGAGAAAGATCTAAATGGACTTTTTGGCCAATCCAATAACTTGTAGAACAATGTGTCTCAAAATCCTATGCACAGAGGAATCACCAGTGAGACCTGATTTGGCAGTGCTGGTGTAGAACCAAGCCTTGCTTTGAGTTCAAGGTTCTGCAACCAAATAACCTGAAGGGAACTTGTGCATTGTGAAAATACTCTTTACAAGAGTCTGAAAATTTTTCGTAAGGATAGACATACTGAACCCTAGTTGAATATTTCAGGAGAATGTAATTTCCAACTAGAAAATTGCCGTGGGACCTTGGGCAAGTCTTCTGTGTCCTCTGAGAAAACCTTGCACATCATTATCATTCAGGTGCCTTAGTTCTTCAGTATTTGATGACCCAATGTGTGCATTCCTTTGCTGGCCAAGAGAATTTCCCTCTTGTAGGCTTAGCTCTACAATGTGTTTGGCCAGACTAGCCTATAAACTGGATATTGGATATTCCAGGGTTCCAGAGTGTTTGCATTTATACATCATCACTACTCTTATTAGCTGAAAGGAGATGAGACAGATCACACACTTAGATGTCTAGTAGATACATCAACATGAAGTATCTAAAGGAGAGTTCTAGACTTCTGAGTCCTCCTTGTGTTTTGTCACAATGGAGAGTGAACATGTGGGTAAACGGGCACCTGTCAAAACCCGGAGATCGTCCTTAAGCCCTCCTTTCTCAAATTCCTCTCATCCCAGCCACCAGAAAGATGCCATCTACCTGAAAAATAGAATTTTTAATCCACTTTTTAACTGCCACTGTTGTTTCCATAATCACTCTCCTGATCTACTGCAACATCTTCCCAGGTAACAGGAACTCTGTCCCATTTTTTAACTCTTAATTCTCTGACAAACATTTCTTTTCTCAGAAAAGCAGACCATGTCTCTCCCCATTTAAAGTCTTCCGTGCCTTCCCACTGCACATAGGAACATAATCCCAGGTCCCAGCCTGTAGGCCCAGCATGCATCACGCCCTGTACTCTCTGGCCCCTGTGAACCTTTCCAGTGCCATTTCATACCAGCACCTCCCAGCACACTGCGCCCCGGCCCCGCTGGGCTTCGCCGTGTGCCCAGGAGCCTCTCTCCTTCCAAAAGAACTCTCCACTTGCCTGGAAAATGTGTTAAGTTCTGTACATTTCATAGGGCTTTTCTTTTCAGCGAAACTGAGTTCATCCATTTTTCCTCTATGTAAATGTGATCATATTTAGCCATTTATGGTTAATTGGTCTTAATTTGGCAGTTTCTATAGGTTCACAAGGAAATGGAGACAGAAAAAATAAAAGAAAGCTATGATTTCTATTCATGCTGCCCTTCCTGCCTGTCTTCTTTGATTTCCGATTCCCTATATGCTAAACAGATAGTTTGAACAGAATAGATAATAAATTAAATACCATTAGCTATAAATAAGTACATTTTGAGTGAGTGTTTTCTTTAATGTAAGCTTCTGAAATTGATGTAATTACCTATTCTCTCGAGTTAATTCTGTTTTCCATCTACTTGAGAAGAAAATATAGGCAGGCATAGCAATTTAAGATGTAAACAGAGAAGACATAGATATTAACATCTATAAAGTATCTCTTTAATGCCCCCAGTAACCCTACTGTAGCAGTATCCTTCTTTTGTATGATGAGGAAACAAAGAATCAAGGAGTTGAACTCACCAGTCCAGAACTATAGAGTTTGTGTGTGTATATTTATGTAGACATATGCATGCATCCATACATGCATACATACAATCTCCATATATATAGACTTACATAGCGCCAATATGTAAGTGCTTCTGGATTTAACACCAGATCAGCCATGGAAGTCCCTGGCCATTTTTCATTGTATTGGCATATTTTTTCACTGGAATGCATGAAACTAATTTTTAAGGATTCACGAGTTCTCTATGACAATTATAAATTTGGGGCTTTCCATTCTATGGCACTCTTAAAAAATTTATGAGGGGCTATTTGAGGTCATCCGGTTGAATAGTTGATGTCACTGCCTGCGTCTGTATTTATGTCTACAATCACATCGTGCCAAGGAGACCTGCTGTCACTGTCTGGGGCTAAGGAGGGAAGAGCAGGGTAGACCTAATCAGCAAACGAGGCTTTTAAGCCAAACAAAAGCTGTTTGCCTGGGAAGCTCTGCTCAGGTGAAGGTTTCCCATTAATCCAAATAGATGGAAGTGTTGAAAGGATCAGAATGTCACATGGCAAAAAGGAATATGGCCCATGAACTTCAAAACCATTTGGTGCTGCGGCAGTCAGTCATATAGTGATATTGCAAGTGGTGGTTCGGATTTGCCAAAACATCGTCCGTGATATTAAATTAGTGTTTTAATTAAATGGTATTGGCTATGCGACTTTGCCTTAATGCAATTTAAAGTATATTTGGTTTAATAGTTGAAATTCAAGCTATAAACAGGGGTATTTATATCTCATAATTAAATGTTTGCAGATACTTAAGTTCTCTTTAACAAAAACAACCAAATCAACACTGGGAGTCATATATATATGTGTGTGTGTGGGTGTGTGTGTATAATGTATAGAACAACATAACATAACAATAGATATGTGATGTGTATTTTTTCTTTATCTTTAAAGGGTGGATACCAGGGTATCTCAAGGATCTCAACCTTGGCATGGCAGATTCCTTCTTTCCCAGATAACTCTGTCTTGTAGGCAGCTTCCTGTATGTTTTGGATTGCCATTAGCAGCCAGCCCCCTCACTGCTGTTGTGACAAACAAAAATGTTTCCATACGTCGCCAAGTGTCTCTTGGGGGACAAACTTCCCTGTTTTAGAATCACTGATCTATGTATGCATTACTCAACTGTAGTAACCAACGGTGACCGCTGCTTATCCCATTATTACTCTATGGTAGCCAAGAGGTTGGTGATTTGTATTTCCAGTCTCCCTTCGACATTTATTAGTTTGTGTTTTACCCTAAGGGGTTCCTCATTTTTTAAGCTATTCTCTTACATATAAGAAGAGACTCATTGATTCTTATTTTATTTTATGGGTTAAAATCATTACTAACATTTTGTATATTTATGCTCCCGTGTTTTGAATAGAGCTTTAATGAGGTAAAGATAAATGGTGGCTCTAAACCAACTGCTCTTTTCTCTCCTCCTTCGTGGAGCATCTTCGCAAATTTCACGGTTCTTTTCAGGTATTGGGGTAATCCGGCAGAAGCGCCATTGTCTCCAGGGGTGGGTGCCAGTTCTGCCTCGGTGATTCATTGAAGTAGAGCTGAAGGAGCGCCAGTCGCTGTCTCCTTGGAAGCCGGCAGTGTTCTATTGTTCTTAACAGTGGCGAGAATGCCAATGACTCTAAAGCTGAAGGAAAAAAAGACTCTTAATGAGTTTCAGCATTTTAATGTGCTTCAGGTTCCCAATTGTATGAATTTAAGAAGCTTAGCAATTCGGTATCTTCAGAATAATAGCATTTATTTTATACTCTAAATACTCCCAGGGAAGTCGGAATAACTTCGTAGCTGCTTTGGTGTAATAGCTTTCTTTGCTGGGCTAATTGACTTGAACAGTGGAATTGCTCCTTAAAAAAAAAAAAAAAGCCGCACAGTTTTGATTAATGAGCCCAGTAATAAATCATTAATCTTTTTATCTCATGAATGGTAGGAACAGTATTCTCTTCTCCCTACCTTCATGATATAGTCCTACTCTCTGCTGATACAGTGGCCACCTTTTAAGGATCATACCAGTTTAATATGCCCATTTCCACATCACTTAATGTAATGTCCACTAAGTTTGCACCTATGAAGAATTCAATGGGACAGATTCTAAACAGCAATAATTACTTTTTATGAATATGACTTATATTTAGTTAGAGACCGTCCTCTCTAAGTACCTTAGATTTATTTCTGTGAATTTTAACAACAGATAATGTGTGTGACTTGATGAGAATGTTAATCCTGGGTAGCAATAGCTATTTTAGTATAAATACATCCCATGCAATATTTGAGACATAATTATACTAAAAAACTTATTTGTTGTTTGTAGGAAATTCAAATTTAACAGGCTGTCATGTATTTTGTCAGGCTGCCCAAATTTCAAGGGGCCTGGCATTTGCCCCGTGGGCTTTGTTACACTTTCCTGTGGGTCACCCTTTGTGCTGTGCTCTGGGGTGTCCTTTACTTAGAATACAATGAAAATGGCTGCCCTTGAGTGGCACTCCAAGTCCCTAATATCTTTAACACCTCGGTGACATGTTTGTGTGCATACCAAAGGTGGAAGTGAGCCTCAGCGAGGCTAAGCTGTCCTATTCTAGGCAGCAAATCCCACAGTGGTGTGGGATGAGCCTGGTGTGGGATGAGCTCACACTGTCGGGTGAGGCCAAATGCCCATATGGTTTTTCCATAACAGAAAAGGCACGTTTATCATTTTCACCAATAACCTTGCTGATTTGGATATTTTGTGTATGTCAGCTATCTCCTGAGTGATAGAACATTGATTGTTCTCAGTTAATGTCTTGATTTGATCTCTGTCAACTTCCACTGGTCTACCTGGCCATGGAGCATCGCCCATTGAGAACTCTCCAGCACAGAACTTCACAAACCACTTTTAACATGTTCAATCAGTCACAGCACTTTCTCCATACACTGCACAAATCTTTATTCCTATTTCAGTTGTGTTTTTACCTTTCTTCAAACAATAAAGCTTAATGTGCTGAAAATGTTGCCTGTTTTCTTCCATCTTCAATATTAAAATGGCTACACAAAAATTCACCAGTTCTGATAAGCATTTTTTTAATGCACACCAATATGACAGCTGTTACAACACAATCTTAACAAAACTGTATCAAATGAAGTTGAAGACAACTAAGCACTGCTGCAGCCATCTAATGGAAGAAAACAAACAAACATTTTGGCCGACCCAATATATTCATATGTGTGATGAACTCAAGGTAACACATATGAAGATGTATGAACACATAGGAAGTTGGTTCTCCCAGAAGATTTTAATAGGGAACCATAATAAAGTTATGGTTATATTCACGTCATTTTCATAATTTCAGTCATTTGAAGGAGGATCATGGTCAGTATCAAAAAATCGTGTTGCCTGGCTGGTGTCGCTCAGTAGATTGAGCGCCAGCCTGTGGACCGAAGGGTCACTGGTTCAATTCCCAGTCTAGGGCACACACCTGGGTTGTGGGGCCAGGACCCCCATGGGTGGGGGCGTGTGAGAGGCAGCCAGCCAGACTTTGATGTTCCTCTCTCTCTCTTTCTCCTTCCGTTCCCCTCTCTAAAAATAAATAAATAATATCTTTGAAAAAGGTCATGTGAAACTTTCCATTCCAGAGTTCACAGCAGGCTGGTAAATGAAATATTCCTGGCGAGCCCCTTCAGAGCACTGAATTAAATTCTGAGAAAATGTGGTGTGATTTGTTTACAATATTGAGTAGTTCTCTATAGTTTTGTATCCTGTTCTCATTTTCGACGGTCAGGAGGACCCTGAGTACAAGACCAGACATTTCTGTGATATAGTACTATATTACAATAAAACTATAGAGAGATCTCAATATTGTAAAATGTTAATTTAGCATTTTCTCACAGGGGACACCATCACGTCAGGGCTGATAACTGGTGACACTGAGCTCAAGTTCATGAGGTGCATGTGGAGGGAGGAGTCAAGGAAAGCCGGGAACCCAATTGGGCCACGTGTTCCAGGACCACAGGTAACGCAAATTCAGTCGTAAAGACTCCCGAGGACCCTTAATCATTCCCTGCTCACCTCGACCTGAGGCTCCTCGGCCGATCTAGAAGTAAAGCTGACGCCAGCCTCGAAGAGCAGCGCAAATGACCAGTGGGTTCAGGTTGTCCAGAGCACTGGGTGGGCATGGTTTCATAGTCAGGCCTCTGCTGAGTTTATTACCCAGAATTAAGCCCTCCAATTGAACTTGAGGACATGAGCTCCAATTTCCAGGGCTGTGCTTACATTAAATTTGAAATAATTAAATACTGCCTTTAAAATATGTGTTCCTCAGGGAAATTGTTCTTATTGGTGTTTATTTTAAGAAAATTGTTCTTATTAGTGCCCTGGGAGGAAAAACTGGTAGTCAGCCTTCTCGCTCGATCACCGTGCAAAACCAGGGGAAGAGGCATCACCCTCCCTTTTCGTGGAGGGAGAAGGCCCCTGGAAACACAGGGCAGCCCCCTTCACCGCCTAGCAAACAGGGCAGAGGACACATTCCTCAGGCACCATCTTGGGGTGAAAGTCTACGTTTGGCAGTCCTTTACTTTTTCCTTTGCTCTTTAATGTATGACCTTGAATGTATGCTCCTGGAGCACCTGTTTTTAGGAGCAGGCTGTGCACCTCTCTTTCCTTGGTCAAAGGCCATGGCAGTGTGGCAAGGGAATGCAGAAACCCCAGTGTGAAGGTCAGAGCTGAGCCTGTGTCTTATTTTCTCATAATAAGACAGATTGGACAAAATTAACTCCTCATATCAGTTAGGGTTCTCCAGAGAAATGGAACCCTTGCAGGATTTATTTATATTGATATTTATGTTTATATTTATATTATGTGTATTTATTCTATGGAATCTGCTCACACAGTTAAGGAGGCTGACAAGCCCCAAGATCTGCAGTGAGCAAGCTGGAGACCTAGGAGAACTGATGCCATTGTCCCAGTGTGAAGGCCAATATGCTGGAGACTTGGGAAAAACCAACGTTCCATTGAGTCTGAAGGCAGTAGCAAACCAATGTGCCAGCTTGAAGGCCATGGGGCAGGAGAAATGCTCTTTTAACTCAGGAACCATCAGCCTTTTTGGTTCTATTCAGACCTTCAACTGATTGTGTAAGGCCCACCCACATTCGGGAGGGCAATTTGCTTTACTCCGCCTACTGATTTATATGTTAAATTTATCCAGGAACACCATTACAGATATGTCCAGAACATACAATTAACCATGATACACATATATGATACTGAAGCAAATATGGCCAGAATGGCAGACTTCTTCCAAGTTTCCTTAAAGGTGCTGTAACTCCTAGAGCTATGCATCAAACATGCTGAAAATATTGCTAGATGGTGAGCACATTGTTTTACAAAGTTAGCGTTACATTAGTTTTAACACCTCGAATGCCTTTTAGCTTGTTAATGCAAGAGGCTCTGACTCATTGCTTTTGTTCTCAGGGTGAGAGACAACATTTAGTTTTTATTATTATTAATTTTTTAAAATGCTACACCATTTAAAATAGGCTGTTCCATTAAAAAAAAAACAATTGTTCCTTCATCTGCCCATTGATTTTTCTTTCTACAGGTGAAATCTAATGAATGACAATATTTATAGATGATCTTGAGTTGTAGACTGGTAGAAATAGTACTAGATCAAGTAAAAAAATATCATTATAATGTCATTTATTTACTTTCTAGCCACATGACCTCGGTAAACTTCTTAAGATCTCAGAATCGGCTTTCTCATTTGTAGAATGGAAATAATAACTTTTGTCCTATTTACTGCACGGAGTCATTAAAATAAGCCACATGAAATAAAACAATTCTGAAACACGTTGGATACTGTACAATTCTTCCTATGTAAGATGATAATGTCACTGTCTTAAGTCTATATGAACATGATCTTGGTGTGTTTTAAAGGATCATTGTCACATGTATGCTGCAGAGTTCCTTCAAGCATCTCAGGTTGTTTTCTGGATGCTTGGGCACCACTGCTGAGGATAGCTCATCTAAAAATAACTTTGTCCACCCAGTAGTTCAAAAATGACTATAAATCGGTTATACACAATTTTGTGATTTCAAGAGGACCTGAGAGTAAATAAAATAAACAAAGACTAAAACTTAGAATTATAGTGTGAGTATTATATTGTGATGAAAAAAATAGGAATACAGTTCTCTAAAACAGTGTTGCTTAAAGTTTGGTCCATCAAATGGTACTTGCCCACAATGGAATAAGTGCAAAAAGTTGAGAGTAAGCCTTTAAAACCTTGTATAACATTTTCATATTTATGTGACATTTAATCCAGATGTAATTTTGGTCTGGTGATTGTAATAATAAAAAATTGCAACTTGAATTTTACATGTCTTTTTATTTTACTTTATTTTTCATTAACTTATTTTTATTGCATTTTACGAGTATTGGTCAGCGACAGATTGAGAATAAAATGAGACCTCACCCCAGGTAGCTTGAGAAACATTGCTTGAAAATCTCTAATGCCAGTAACTGCTTCCAGAATATTTAATGTCGCTTTGTCAAGCATGTGTGTTACTAGATTGTTTTGAAATCTTGTTCTATTAACGACCCTTCTTAGAGTCATGTATATATAATAACCATAATACATATCCATAAAATGCAGCCCAAGATATAACCTTTGATCTAGATATGGACAAAAGTTTTTGCCCTCTATTTGTATCCATTTGCTTAGTTACCTTGAAATGTCTGAAGTTCTGAAGTTATTTCTAAGCATTAGAAAGCAAATGAGTGCTAATAAATCTTATTTTGACAGTTTCCATACACAGATAAATCCAAGAAAAGTGAAGTCATTTCAGAAAAAAAAGTTACATATTCCTGAGTAAAATGACTTGTCTTTGTTCCCATGAACAATGGAGAGGGCGTTTTTCTGATGTTTCCACCATCTTTTGACAAAACTAAGTAATAAATCAAGAAAATGCAATACAGATGAAAATATGTTGAAACACCAAAATGGGGAAATTACGTATGGTGTCAATTAAATGTAATAGATGTATGAATTATAATCATATACTTCTATAAACTAATATATGCTGTAGAGCATACATTCGTTCAGCGACTATGTATGAAATTCTAGCTAAGACTAGGAACTCTTTTTATTTTACTTTTCCATAGCCTTAACTCTGTAACTAAAACTAATTGATGAATGAGCAAAAGTGACTAAAACAAGGGCTTCAGAGATATTTATTTCTGTCTGTATTACTATTTCTTTGAACTACAAACAGCTGTCTACTGTTCACTGGATTTTAAGAGCAAAGGCAGTTCCATGAATTGGTCAGGACATTGGACCAGGTATAAAAGGACACAGGCTCTATTTCTAGCATCTCACTAATTAGCCAGGCAACCTTGAACAAGTTCTGCCCGCTCCTCTAGCTTCTGTTTTGTTCTAGCTGTTAAATCATGAGATTGGATAAGATGTCCTGTTAGGTTTATTCTGGAGCCAAACGATCATAAAAAATTTAAGTTAAAAAACATTTTTAAAGTGCTTTGAGATCGCAATGATCACTTAAGAATTTTTTTCTGAAAAGTTAAGAGGAAAGTGCTCTTTGGTTCGTAGTGCCAAAGAATCTTTTTAGTCACCATCCATTTACATAAACCTGATACATAAATAAATGGGAAGTAAAAATATGAATGCATGTATTGTTTTAGAGTTCATTCTATGCAGAAATTAAAATCTATTGTCAAGTCAACAAATATAGTCAAGACCAATACTGCATTTCAAAGGACAGAATGTCTTAATAAAAAATACTCTCCAACACCATATTCTTTCTGTGAATATAAATTAAGGGACGGCATTGTACAATGCTTTATTGTCTCTCCAAATACAGCTTAATGAGTTAGCCTTACTGTTGGAATTTGGATGCAGACCACAGCTTACTGGGCAACCCCTTATGTATGGTTCTGTGTGTTCACTGCACACCATTTTGAGAAGCTGCAATGCATTCGACACCTGAGGGATTTAGAAATTTAATCAGGACAAACTGGTGCGCTGCTGCCTGCAGAAAAGGACAAGATCTGTACAGTACTCTGCGTGGTGTGGTTGATTGCTTATGATTATTTAGCCTGGTCAGGGACAAAGGAGTGAAAAATGTTGGGGAAATTCCAGTCTATTCATGAGACTGCTACGTTTTGCAGCCCACTCTGGGTTAACCCAGGAACTCCCAAGCTGTGGGATATGAGTCTGTCTGTCATAGAACTTGAATTGATATAGGTGTATAGTATCCAGAAATTGCATCATAAGAAAGTCGTTCTTTTTTTTTTTTTTACTTCTTTCTCAATTCTTATTCTTCCCAGGAAAAAGACTGTCTGGTGTTAGTGTGTGTCTCACACCTTTTTAAATTACAAACTTCTTTTGTAATTAAGAGAATTACATCCACCAGGACCAAAGTCTTCTGCAAACAAATGTCACTTACTATGATTTAATAACAGTGGTTTGTTCCCTATTTTTACAGTAACCTATTAATTATGGTACCAACATAAAGCTATCTTTTGAAATAAATTTATTTATGCCCAAAGACATATTGACTTAAAAAATGTTTTATGTCAAAAAATAAGAGTACGTGGCTGGCAAAATTTTCTAAAATGATATGCAAATGATTGAAACTTGGAAAACACTGGGCTAGTGGAAAGCACACGCGTGGCAGATAGAGAACTTGGTTGCTAAATCTAATTCTAACTCTGCCGCTAATTATTGGATCGCCCTTGGAAAGAGGATGAATCTTTCATGCTTCCATTTCCTCATTACCCAATAAATGCAATGATATTTGCCCAGCTACCTTTGAAGTGACGATGCGAAGATTGAAATGAAATGATGGGGCGTGAGGTTTGACAGTTGTGTGTGCATATGGTTCGTGATTATGTATCTGAAACACTTTTCCTTTCCTTTATTTTTCTCACCATCCCAGCTAAAGAAAGAAAGAAAGAAAAAGCATGATCATGATCATGTAGGAAGGAGTAATGTTTTCTTTCTCCAATTATACCATTTATTAGTTGGGGGTGTGTTTGTATAGAGAGAGGGACTATAGCTGTCCATTGTCTGCATTTACACTATTACTAAAAATTAAAGCTATGTGTCTTTTTCTGATGGTTTATGTGTTTGTTTCCACTGTTTTCTATAATTGTCCAAAAAAAGTTTGAAAACTAAACTATGTTTAAAAAATGAGCCTAATAATAGATCTCATTCATCTTAAAGCTTGACAAAAATATTACAACCTACCTGAATATTTAAAGTTGTTTTAAAAATAATGGAGTTTAGTTTTATAGCAAAAGTGTTTATTGACCTGAAATAACATTTGGAATCTTGCTTATTAGGTTTTCTCATTGTGCTTAAAACATCAAATTTTCTACAAAATATGATACCATGTCTTCACAAAAGATATTTGGCTGTAACATAATGTCATTTCCTATAGACTTCATTCAGGATTTCTTTTTTTCCAACTTAATCTCACATATTCTTGAAATTAAGGTTGTTGTTTTGATTAAAATATAATGGTACAGTGAAACACCTTACATATTTTGATATTAATCATATCAGATTAATGGCTGCTATTTTGATACATATGTACAACTAAGTTCCAATTTATTATGTGAAATGAGAACATTTGTGTGCACAGAAATAATTCTAGCAATTGTTGTTTGGTTCCCTATTCCATTAAGCAGAGCTTATTTAAGCCCTAAACCTGATGGATTAGGAAATGCTAGGCCTTGTCATTCATTTGCACATAAATATTCACGGATGGTCTAGGACAGCAGTTCTCAAACTTGAGCACTCATCAGAATCACCTGGAAGGATTTTCAAACCACAGATGACTTGGCCCACCCTCAAGGATCTGACTCAGTAGTTCTGGGTGGGGCCTAGAAATTTGCACCTCTGCCAAATTCTGCAGTGATGCTGAGGCTGAGGATGCTGTTCTAGGTCCATACATTTTTTTTCCCCACTGGTCTGGTGCAAGGGAGTCATATAGCAGGGCAGTGAAGCTCACAAACTTTGGCAGCACCCTCAGATTTCAGCCTCAGCCTTGACACTGAGGAGCTGTGTAACTTGGACAAAGTACGGATCAATTCTGTCACGTGTGAAATAGTAACAATAACATCTATTGAGAATATTGAATGAAATAACACATATTAAGTGTTTAAAACAATGCCTGGCCTGTTATGAGCACCCTGTTACTACAACATTAGTAACTAGAGGTTAGAGTAGATGGCCGTTAGAGTGGTTAGAGTAGATGTTAGTAGTAATAGAGAAGTAGTAGTTAGTAGTAATAGAGAAGAAAGTTTGTTAGTCTTTTCTAAGGAAGGCTGGGCCGAGAGGTTGGTTTTCATTGGAACATTCTGGCAAGAAGGACATTCAGTGCAAAGAAGCAGTGACCTTGGTGCAAGAACGTGCAAGAACATGCTGGAGTGGAGTCTAGACTTCAGTTTATTCAAAGTGTATCCATTTGTGCACTATATTGCTCAATATTTAGAACTTACTGCATTTGTTTGTTTCCTTCCCTTAGCAACAAGAGCAAGACCCAACAAACCTATACATCTCAAATCTCCCCATTTCTATGGATGAGCAGGAACTTGAGAATATGCTGAAACCCTTTGGACATGTCATTTCCACAAGAATACTGAGAGATGCTAACGGAGTCAGCAGAGGTGTTGGTTTCGCCAGGTAAAACACTTGCTTTGTGTATTATTTACCTTTCTTCATGGTTTCCTTTTCAT